>JBBBDQ010000902.1:1337500-1462500 GCA_037127315.1 Ascarosepion bandense
AATCGAAAAAATCGTGTTATAGAAGGAGTCGTCCGATTTTAATCAAATTTGATGCACTCATAGACAAAGACATAAGAAACGATATTCAGACGTTTCAAGGTTGCAGTTCTTACAATAGTGCAGAAAATAGATAATATATATATATATATATATATATATATATATAAAAGGCAAGATGTTTGTGTGTGTGTCTGTTTATCTTTCTGTATGTCTGAATTTTATCAGCCCTTTTATTTTAATTTTTGCTTCGGGTTTGACTCTAAGTAGGTATAATTGTAGTTCTTAGTCTCAGCCATGATGCCATTTACTCAGAGGACTTATTTAACCTTCAAAATTCAGTTTACGACTAAAAAAACATTTGATATCGATAGCAGGAAATCAAAATTTGACTTACATCCATTCATTTTTCTTTCAGTTTACGGTTTTACTTTAACTGGAAACAACTGTTGCTTTTTAATATTTCGTGCCAACGTCCAAAGAGTCTGAGCTCCAGGACCATGGATTAGTTTTAAAGCTTTGATTACACCCGAGCAACGCCGGGCTATGCTGCTAGTATATATATATATATTGAACAGATATACGTATATTTTTTATTCAATTACCTCAAAAAAGGCGATATGCCCCTGAGACGCAAGAAGATACTGGCAGTGAAAGAGAATGACGATACTTTAGAAGGAAGTGGAAATCCCATCCTTAACAGGGATCAAGAGATAAACCTCTGCTCCTGTTCAAAAGTTTTGTATAAGTGTGAATCGGATGTATGTCTCAAGCGATCAACACAGGAGTCCTCTAAGACTCACTTTTCGATTCAACCTTCTTTTTGCTATACATAAATTATCTGCCTCATAATATACTCCAATCATTTGTGAAAATCTATGCTGGACGAATGGTAATCTTATAAATATGTAAGATAGAATCTAGCGAGAAAAATTCTTTTGCACAACCCGTTGAACTTTCTTTGCGGGATAGCAAGCAGTTAGTTCAATATAATCTTTCCACTTCAACGTTTCGGAAAACGTTTGTCCGAAAAGGCGCAATGAATCACTCTCCTGCATGCTGATGGACAGCAAAAAGGTTTCCTTTAGATCCATGGTTCCCAACCCCGGGGTAAATTACCCCAGTGGGGTAATGAGCTCATATTTTGTGGGTAATGGATGTTTGGTTTAGGAAGAGGCAATCAGCTTATAATTTCACAGTGTGTCTTTGGAATGAAGAGCAAGAAACGTAACAGACTCAACATGACAAACGACGCCCGAATCGCCCTTTCAGTCACAAAGCCAAGAATAAAGAAACTGGCACAGGCAATACAAGCTCAGCACTCACATTAAGAGTCACGGCTAGATTACGGCTGCTATACCTCTGATTATTACAGATTGGTAGTATTGTATTGAATAATTTACATTAACTTTGTCTGCTTTTGATGTATGAAAATATAATTACTTCTTTTACGGGTATTTGTTCATTGGTGTAATGGATGGTAGTGAAATTGTATTTTGGGGTAATCACAGCAAAAAGATTGGAAACCTATGCTTTAGATTATTAAAAGGGAACAATTGTATTTTTTATTCTCCCTTTTTATTATTTTTCAAATTAAATCAACCCACTAATTTCAGAGACTTAGAAGTTGAAGTAATACAAACATTATTTTTTTTAACTTTTTCTTGAAAAAAAAAAAGAACACTAACAAGCGTAAATATATTTTCCTTTATTCCATTTATTCCAGCAGCTTAGAAATCTGAAGACCATTATGTGCAATGTCAATGGAACTGGTTTTTCTGTTTTTGCAATTCAGCTACAAATATCCGAAAGTTTCAAATCAACAAATCCTTTTTCTCAAATTTAGCGCAAATACCTCAAACATTTAAAATCTAATTGTATTTTTCTATTTCAAATTCGATAACTGTTGCACTAAAGTATCTTCTACCTGCTTTTACAACATAGAGTTTAATATTAAAGCAGCCGGAAGTAAACAACTTTTAAAAGTCAGAATTTGGAGTAATGTTGACATCTTAAATAGTGAATATATTCTTTAGAGATTTGACACTGCTATCTTTTCAGCTAAGTCCTTATTTGGTTAGTTTGTAAACAGCACATTAATAGATTCTTGGGTTTGAAGTGATAGGAATTTAATTTAATCCGCCTGAAGTTTCTTATCAAATATGGCAGATTTTCAGATATTTTAATGGATACTATTTAGTGCTGCATGCATTCAAAGAAATTCACATGGCTTCTCTAAGAAAATGTTCTTTGACGTCTATTTGAACAAAACCTGCAACTTTTGTCGAGAATAGCATTTCAGGCGTTTTAGAAAAATGATTTGAATATGGATTATCCAAAACGATAGTAACTGGATTTCATATTCCAGTTAGTACCCTGATTAGATATTAATCTCAGCCATTTTGAATATTTAAAATACAGAAAATATCAAGGAAACATTTTACAAACAAAAGTTTATTTTCTTTTAAATGTAGCTTAGCTATATCCCAGAAGACAACAGATTCGATAAATCCGATGCCTGAAAGAGAAAATAAATTTAACATCTGCTAATGTCAAGTCTATCTTTTTTTTGCATCAGTAAGGGAAAATAAAAAGGCTCTTGTCCAAGATTACAGATGCCTATGACGTTGTATTATAAAAGCGTCGAATTGGAAAAACAAACACATTCTAAATCAAGTTAACCTGTTGAAAAAGCAAGCTCCGATTTCAAGATTTGTCTGTTCACTCAAACGGTAACAAGATGTTTGAGATTTCTGTTGAAGGAAGTTAATTTTAGAACGTAGAACATTCGGGCTGTTTCCGCAAAGAATGAAATGACTATCAAGACTTATTGAGGCTAGACAACTAATAAACAACAACGAGCAAAGGTAAATTCATTACTAACTAAAACTAGCTTTTGTACATTGATGACAGTTAGAAATTTTACAAGCTCTTAAATGTACAAATTATAGCTTGAAAGATGTTGAAAACATTTCTCTTCCACTCACCAAAAAGGTATGATTCTTCATTTTGAAAGCAACGTACTCCTTCTTTGTAACTTGCTAAAAGACAAATTCATCCTAAAATACCAACACATACGTTAATTTTTTTTTCTTTTTAATGTCTGATGCAAAGATTAAGGAAGATATTCTGTATTATGCTTGAATGTTTATACAAGTGATTCCCAACATTTTTAAGCAACAGCACAAGAAGCAAATCTCAGCACACTTAGCAAAATTTTTTAAATGTTATCAAATAAACTATATATTAAAAAATAAGCACACAAATATTAACTTATTCTATTTCAATGTTTTATATCAACTGTTTGTGCAGCTTATTTAGTGTGAAACCTGTGCCTGGTGTTTTTCACAATTTATTCAATGTTTGGTCGAATATGCGATAAGCAGACACTCATTTCATCTTCAGTTGCACGTAATTTTTCTCGTTTTTTTATTTTATATTTTTTATGTTATTTATGTTTAAGAAGCCTAATTTGCATAAATAAGAAGTAGAAAATTGCAACAAAGCCTTTTTAATCCATGTGAGATATTCCTTTTCTATTAAAGTCCAGAATGTATCAATGAGTACCTTTGAATGCTTCATTTCGAGCCCTTAAAACATAAAAATATCGTTTAAAAATTAATATTAAAACAAATTAATTAAAATAACATAATCGACGAATAGTGAAAATAGTTATTTGAAAAAAGTTTAATACTTATTCATTTTTTCAAATGATGACACTGTTTTATTACTACTTCCACACACATTTATATGTATGTCGTGACAATAACTTGTGGCTTAGTTAAGAGGATGACACGGCGCACTAGTTTTGAGAACGGGGGTTGAGAGTCATTGGTTTATACCATCACGACAGAAATATAATCTCATTTAATATTTATACTGTTTAGGAATCAAACTTTTACAAGTAGTACATAAAGAAATATGCTGAGATAAACAAGTTGGCATGTTTAATTTAAAAAAGAGACTTGAACTCTGGAAATCTGTTCATTGTTTAAGATAATATTTGAATTGTTATTAAAGGATTCAGATATCCTCTGACAATGGAAGCGTCATTATTTTTATTCCTGCACAAGTGTCGCATTCACTTAATATAATATAATAGACATTTCAAGCAATTGATGAATTTAAGTTATCGAAAAAGTAATTGACCAAGTCAACATATAGAAATGAATAATTGATGAAAGTAAGATTTGGGAAGTCTATCACCATCATTGTTATCATCATTAGAATCACGGTGAACTGAACATCTGACCAGCTCGCTTTTTACGTCTCTGCTGCGCACCAATATCCGAGTTTCCATGTTCGCTGTGGAGCATTGGATATCAGCTCGGAACGAGAAATCGGGGGGGGCCGAGTTCAAATTCCAGCCGAATTCATTGCATTCACTTACGCGCAAATACCCTTGAGAAAGGTATTAATCCGTCTATTCCTTCCAGTTATGGGTTAAATAACAGGACAGATTGGGTTCTATAGCCTTGAACTAGTCTACCGCAGAAAGCAATGGCAACCTACTGCAGGATAATCTTTTGCCTAGTCAGTCATGTTTGTTTCGAGACATGATCGCCCAAGCGTGTATCACGTATGGCACTTAACTGAATCTTTCAGTCTGTTTATCTGGGAAGTAATCTAATAGAGAACGGAAAGTGCAACAATGAAATCCGAAGACATATTGGGGTGGTTAAAGATGTATTCCAAAAACTAAGCAGAGCGGTAAGAGAGAAAGAAATTCTTCAGAAACAAAGAAAAGAGTATGGAACTGTTACATGATATCTGTCCTTCTGTATAGCGGCGAATGCTGGAAAATCTCCTCAGAGATGAAGAAGAGACTTGAAGCAACCGAAATGAGGTTCTACAGAAAGATACTGAGGATACCATGAGTCGAACGTGTGAGCAACAGCAAAGTTTTGGAGAAAATTGAAGCAAAACGGAAATATATTTAACATCAGGAAAAAGCAGTTGAAATTTCTGGACCCCGTAATGAGTAACGACGGCATGGAAAATCTGATACTCACAGGACAAATTGAGAGCAATAGGGACAGAGAAAAGCAGTGTACCATACATAATGAGCATGAATAAATGGATAATAGAACAGGGTTTTGGTGAATTAACAAAAATACTAAACTTATTAAGAACTACAAGGGACGGAAAGATGAAGAGCGCTATGATCGCCTACGTCCTGAAGGGACACGGCACATAAAAAGAAGTTATGGTGTCTGTTTTGACGGAAAGGATAAGATTGCTATCGCTTGTAACGTGAAGATATCTTTTCAATTTTATATTCTTCCAACTGACCTGTTTCTTGTCTGATAGCGTTTCGCACTGCGTTATTTGTAACGCAGCCTACGTGGGAGATGCTTAGGGTTGTTCTACAGCATTTTATTACCTTTATTTCCAATGCTTTAATTTTTGTTGTAGTTTTGCTGTTAGGGTTCAAGATTCGCATCTGTACAGAAGAGAGTTAAGAGAGCCAATTCATGGAACAGACTGATCTTTGATTTCAGGTATATGTTCATGTCTTTATAGATCTTTTGAGACATGTAATGAGGGAAGAGGTCTTGGAGAATCTGGTACTCATGGGACGGGTAGAAGGGAAAAGAGACAAGGGAAAGCAACGCATGACATACTTGATGAACTTAAGCAGGTTGATGGTGGAGCGGGGATTAAGTGGAAAACAGAAGAAGGGCTATTAAGAGCGACAAGGGATAGGAAGATGTTGAAGGCGATGATCGCCTACGTCCTGAAAGAACACGGCACGTAGAAGAAGATGACCATTGTTTGTACTGCTCTTGAAATCGTTTATATTCTGGAACCCTCTTCACTGATAATGGAGTCAAGGTATTTGAATTGACTTACCTGCTTTAATGGAATTCAGGTATGAAAAGAATAATTGATGGATTTTTGTTACTGAATCGTCATTTATGAATTTAAGCTGTGGAAAATAATTGATGAACTGAAACTATATAAAAATGTAATTGTTATTTTGAAGCATATAAGGTAATATGTGCAACTAAAACTGTCTATCGTTCTTCGTCGGCTGTGTTACAGTGGATATTGCCACGGAACGACAAATCATGGTGCCAAGTTCGAATTCCAGTTGAATTCCTTGCATTCACTTACGCACAAATATCCTTGGGAAAGGTATTAATCTGTCTCTTTCCTCCAGTTATGGGTTAACTAATAGAACAGAAAGAGTTCTATAGCCTTGGCTAGCAACCAGTCTACCGCAGAAAGAAATATCAACGTACTGTGGAATAATCTTCTGCCCAGTCAGTTATGTCTCTTTCGATACATGATCGCTCATAGCGTGTATCACGTATGGCACTTAACTGACTGATTATAGGTACATTATGAAGTATAATTCCAATTAAAAATCCGGGTAAAAAAGCAGTTCGTCTCCTCTAATCATTATTACTTAACTTACAAAACAGCTATTTTGATGTTCGTCAGACAATCACATAACTTATAACGGACTGTCATGTACCTGTTTAATATATTTGAATTCTAGGAAGTAGGTTTGCATTGTTTATTTTGAAAAAAAAATGAAAATACATTTTTAAATCATTTCACCAGAAAAAATTCTTTAGAAGAAACCGGAAATTCAGTCCTAAACAGGAAATGAGAAATAAACATCTACTCCTGTTCAAAAAACGGAAAAAGGCCTGTGAACCGAACAATAATAGAATCTATCTATTCAGATATACTTATATTTTTCCTGTCGTGATTACGATGAATTTAATTTTACGCTCTTATGATTGGTTAAAAAATATGTTAATTTTGTTTGGTTAAATGCAGACGCACACACAGACACAGACACACACAGACACAGACACACACACACACACACACACACACACACACACACAGATATTGCGTGTGTGTGTGGACATTCATTGTGAATGTCTGTTTCACCCCTAACATACATGTGTCATTACTCTTTTCGTAGGTTTTATATTTTTGTATTTTAAATATATCAAAGAATGTGTGGAAATGAAGTAGCCGATACTTTCATTTACTGTTTTAAGTTATTTATAGTCCTAAACTTTAGTTTTACTATTTTATTTAAGTTTATTATTGCATTTATTTGTTGAGCATATTTTGTATATATGTTTATATATATATATACTCACAAATATATATATATATATATATATATATATATATATATATATATATATTTGTCGTCCACATACAAGCCTGTTTCGCTGTATCACAGCTCATGAGTGTGGCTAGACATCCACTTGCTTCCAGCCGGGATCGAAACTCGACCGATTTGGTGTCAGTCGAAGTCGCTAATCCCTAAGCCATATGCACATGGAATTAAAAGGAGATCTTATCTTATTAAAAAAAAAGCAACAAAAAAACAAAAGGTCCCTGTAAACAGAGAAGATACTTATACATTAAAAATATATCTTTAAAAAGTGGCGATTCTGATTAGCTTACACGTTAGAAGCAGATTCTAAGTCGTTTTACCGAGGTTAGGTGATATTTAGTATAATAACCTCATCTACGACCAAGAATATTAATTTGGATTAGATTAGAAACATCTCCGATCAGCCCTATTTCCTTAAATCCATGTATATAAATAACAATTACTTCAAGTAATGAACAAATGTCAGTTAAACATTACAAGAGTCTTCAGCTGTTTACCAGTTAGATGAACTCTTATTTCAATATAATCAGTTTTTCTGTCTAGAAAATCACAGATGTGTTTAAGGTTTGAGTGCTCAACACATGAAACCCAAAGTTCAGTTTTTATTACTGCGGATAATTACAATTGATCCATATACTTTGTGGATTAAAGTAGTTTCCCATTAGGGTAATAATTATGGGTACCCCTATTAGGTCATTCTATTGAGACAACACCTTGGTGATTTTCAAATGCTCCTGAAGCAAGTTATGGCCCCCGAAGAGTTAATAAAATTAGTGTGCGCAATATTTTCACATCGACGTATTTTTCAGTTGATGAGAGACATAGATGATATCTAAAACAAGTTGTATGAACCTATATTGAAGAAAATCTAAACTGAGACATCCACAAAGGAAATAGCACGTGGAACTAAAACAATCTAACCTCATGGACTAAATAAAATGTTCGGTTCCTAATTCCGATGTATATCCCCTTAAGAAACCCGGGCTTACAGCGACCGAAACGTCGTGAACATAACAATAAAGATGAGAGCAATAGTCCGAGCAGTGTAAATATTGAGATTTTTAATTCGTTACTATCGTGAGTTTTAGTAGCGTAGAGAAATGTCAAAATGATTAGTTATCGCAGAATAAAAATACGACCGAATGATTTTTAGATACTATCATTTTTTTAAACTTGTACTATTTTTTATCGCAAGTACTTCTGTCACTCTTCAGTATTTCATTAAAAAATGCTGATTAGAAACAGAGAATAATTACACAAACTCACATCTCTTTTTTACCACGGACAGCCCGCACTACCTATTGAGATATCAGTGCTTTTACAGTCAGTCAGTTAAGTGCCATACGTGATACACGCTTGGGCGATCATGTCTCGAAAGAGACATGACTGACTGGACAGAAAATAATCCCGCAGTAGGTTGCCATTGCTTTCTGCGGTATACTGGTTGCCGACCAAGGCTATAGAACCCAATATGTCCTGCTATTTAACCCATAACTGGAGGGAAGAGACGGATTAATACCTTTCCCAAGGGTATTTGCACGTAAGTGAATACAGTAATAAATTTAACCCTAAAATGTTCTTCCGTTTGTTCATTGGCGGATCTATTATCACTTTAATGTAGACTCGGAGTATTACTCACAGTAATATTAACTTGATTTTTTTTCATTAGATAAAGCATTGTCAATCATAAGTAAATTTGGACGACTATTTCTTTCATCGAAACTAAACGATTGGTGAGCTAAGACATTGAGCTGTTTTTTCTCCGAGTTTACCAGAGATAAGAATCTATCAGTGGTTCTAGACAAATTTACAATCTAACTTCTTTCTAGGAGATTGCACAAGTATCCTAAGAGATAATCTGACATATTGATATTCTGTATGCAAATAACAAACTGACAGATAGGAAGAAGGCATAGTTATGGGATCTCATTTATCTCCTGTAATAGCAAACATGCGCGGAAATGGCTATATTAATGTCACCACTAAAGTCAACAATGTAGTTTAAAGACGTAAATGGAACCTTCATATTCTGGCCTTATCAGAAAAAAACGTATAAATATTGCTTGACCCTGTGAAATCAATAAGAGAAGCAGAACTATCGGCCTGTTTCGATATACTAAAAATCATACAGATTATGCTTTCAAGTCATCCGTATATTGTAAATCAACAGCAAACAATAACTGAAGTTTGATTCTCACCATCCATACAATGTTAAGAAAGGGACTGTCCGTTGCTTTCTAGATCAAACCAAACTAAAAAAAGGCGTTTCTAATAAGTACCAACAGGAGATGACCAGCATTAAACACATCCTTCAGGGTAGCAACTAGTCTGCAGGCGTGACACTAATTTCCAAAAATGATGAAAGAAGAATTAAATATACCACAGTCTGTCTACTACAGTACATAAAGGTTACACAAAAAAATGTTCAATAGACCTGAGGTCAATGTAACATAATAACGGAGATATCTTTCTCGAACGAGACAAACCTCAGAAGAAAATATGTTAAGAACTGCGTGTATTCCATCGCATGCTGTTATAGTAACAGATATAAAGGAGAGACCAGCCGCCATCCTAAAAGTCTGAATACAGTTTTATTGTTTTACCAATGGAATAGTTCAAAAAACATATGACCTTATTGATTAAAATATATTTGGTTCCTTGGCATTTGATTAAGAAAATACAGTCAAATATTGCGCCAACTGATTCAGGGCATTCATACAGTTCCACCTCTGCGTCAGAACATAAGCTCTCAACAACTGACTACAGGCGTTAGATTTAACAATCTTAACTGTCAACACAAGATTGTATAAGAAATACATTATCTAACAGATTAAACCATTGGTGAAAGCATATCGGTTTCCTTAGCAATTGGGAATTCAATTTTTTAATCATTTCATCTCAGGGAAGGCGATAATGCCACTAAGACGCAAGTCTTTTTATTCTCTTTCACTGGGAGAGTAAGAGAATAAGAAGACTCTAATGAGAAGAAAGAGCAATACTGGTTCAGTGAAAGAAATGGACAAGTAAGACAGAAGTGAATAAAACTAGAGACTATTAACTTATTTGAAATATTCCCTAAGCATAGAAAGTAGAATGAGAACAATAATTAAATGAAAAGTTCGATTCAAAATTTCGAAAAGGTTACCGAATGCGAAGACAAATATCCAAAAAGTGCCGGAATGTACAACAGCCAAAACGTTGTCATGATGAGCATCCTAGTCCGAATGATTGGTTTACATTCTACGATTTGGCAACACTCTGTGGCTTATTTAAAACTGAATCATATTTTTGAGATTGCAAGAATTATTCTTTTCTTGAGTGTAAATATATCATTACCAAACTCTTGTAGATAATTGATTTTTCTAGGTACAAGATATTACCGAAAGATTTTTGTTTTCACCATTAAACTTACTGATTCCACTTTTCGTTTCATCCCTGCATAAAATCCTCTCAAATCTTCCTTTTTGTAATCTATCGTTTCACAATCAATTTTTATTTCGTCTTATCATTGAAAGCTGAAAGGACAAACAATGAACGGAATATTGCCTTTTTCTTTTTTACACAAAGCAGATTATAGACTTATTAAAAGAAATAGGACGAGTTACTATCACTGTATTGTCGTTCCACCGAAAAGAAACAAGCTTAATTATCTCGAGAAGATAGATTTAATATGCTTTCAAATAGCCATTTTTTCCTTTTCTTAACAAAATTGGACATTTTTCATAACTGATTAATATAGTCCTATCAATGTTATTAGTATATAAGTCGACTAGTTACGGTGTCGTAGCAAGATAAAGCGACTCTTCTTTGAGTTTCAGATTATTGATTATGCGGGAAATTAATATATTTTTCTGGAAAGTCCCAAATATGTGAGTTAGATATTTGGATAAACATAATAGCATTATTATGTCAGTAACACTTATCTTAATCCAGTTTTCTAGCCTTCAATTCATAAATTACATACGGCGTACTAAAACAAAAATAAATTTTGTGTCAAAATTCCTAAAATTTAGTTGTTATTAAATGACAATTTTAATCGCTAATATCTCTCTGGCGATTTTCATTCAAAATTCTGATAACGAAAGACCTAAATTGATTTTATTGGATACCGTAATCATACTGAAAAAATAGTATCTCAGAATTATTACTATTGATTACAATATAGGCTCGCTAACTGTTTTATTGGAATTTTGGGAAAACTTATTTTGCATGTATGTTTTTAATAGATCTAGAGTAAATTACTTTTGATTCCGTTATTTAAAGTCTACTCACGACGAATTATGTTTAAATTTTTAAGAAATGACATTCAAGCGAGTCAATTGATCTGGCATATCAAAAACTAAATTTCTCGTGGATAATTTGCAATTTTTTTTCTTTTGCTTTTTTATTATATTATTGAATATATTATGCGCACGGAAAATGTTCCAACTTTTCTTCTGAAAAGAAAGAACTGGTTTTCTGATGTTTGCTCAGTTTGAAGTTTTCAAAGACTAGTGTGCTGGGAACATTTACACACGCCACATATCCCAGCATCCTCCTCTCATACCTGAATGTCATGCCGCCATTATATGAAATAGTCACTTTCTCTTTTATGAAAAAAATGGCTTCTCTGCGTTTTTATATGTATACTGTCCCAATGCGCATTAGATTAGCTACATATACATTACAAAAGCTGAAGAAAGAAGCAGGAAAAAACAAAGAAAAGATTGTTGAAATGCTGTGTGCTATCAACCCTCGTGTATAAACAGTGATTGCTGGACAATTTGCACAATGATAGAAAAAACTCTAGACGCACTAGAGGTAGTGGTTCTACAGAAGGATACTGAGAACTCTATGTACAGAGCGAATAAGCAACCAGAAGACGCAAAGAAAAAAGTAACAAAAAACAAGATCAGAATGAGAAATTTCTTGGACGCATGAGGAAGGAGGGCCTAGAAAACTTAATTCATGCAACGCATATCGCATGTCGACGGTATCAAGTTGATTGATGAATGGTCGTTACATATTCCAATAGGATAGTCTTCAGTACTACAGACTTGTACAATTTAATTTTCATCATTAATGAAGAAATCACGAGGATTCCAAAAGCCTGTGGTAAAAATTGCCGAAAGTAGAACTAGCCGTTCCATTACTGTACTCAATTTCTTTATTCACTTTTAGCATCATTAGATATAATGAAGAAAAGATAGGGGAAAAAGGAAACAATTTTTCAGACTTTTCTCTCAACATAAACAGTGGGAGCAGCAGCTGCAGGATGGTTGCAGATAGGCTGATGGACAAGTTCCATTTTATGCACGACATATACTCAAGGGTGTGGGCTACAAGTGCACTATCGTCTGCAAAGAGCAAGCCTCCAAGAGTTTGCACAATTGTGTTAGTTCTGGCTTTAAAACATTGTTGGGAGAACGACCCACCACTTGTTCTTAATTCAAATCTCCAGCCTTCTTTAAATTTCTTAAATGCTGTTTCCTGCATGATATAAAACTACAAAGCAAATAAGAGCGGTGAAAGAACAGACCTCGTTTTGTTTCATTAAGAACAATAGATGCATATATATAGAGTCCATGTTAACTCTTTGAAGATGGATCATGTGAGCCGAAAGCTTAGAACCAGCATCATAATATTTATTATATAAAAATATCGGACAATTTTTGTCTTTAATTTCACTTGAAACTAAAGCCAAAATACGATGTTTAGAACGGCTCATGATTAAGCATAATAGACATTTATTGTCTGTTATATTTAACAACATATATATATATATATATTATTGTTGTCATCCGTAGACAGATCTTTTTCGCTGTATCACAGCTCATCAGTACGGTTAGACTCTGATTGCTACACAACCAAGGCACGAAACTCGACCGATTTGGCGTCAGTCGGCGACTTTACCCCTGGGCTAGGGGGTGTTCGGTGGAAGAAGGCAGTCTTTTTAGCGCATATCATATTACGCGCCCAATAGCTAGAGTGCTCAAATTCATATTTACTGAATGAGTATATATATATATATATATATATATATATATATGTGTGTGTGTGTGTGTGTGTGTGTGTGTGTGTGTGTGTGTGTGTGTGTGGTGGATATCGTCTCGGAACGAGAGATCGGGCAGTTGAATTCCTAGCATTCACTTTTGGGCAAATACCCTTGGGAAAGGTATTAATCCGTTTTTTCCTCCAGTTATGGGTTAAATAGTAGGATAAATTTGGTTCTATAGCCTTAGCTGCCAAGCAGTCTACCGCAGAAAGTAATACCATCTTACTGCGGGATAATGTTCTACCCTGTCAGTCTTTAGAGACATGATCGCCCAAGCGTGTACCACGTATGGCACTAAACTGACTTACTGATATATATATATATATATATATATATATATATATATATATATATAGTCATTAAAAGATAAATAAATTTCCATTTTGAAATACTAAATACTTACAATTTATTTTTTAAGTATAATTTTTTACGCAGGAATCACGTCAACCGTTTTCACCCGAAACACTTGAGGTATGGAAAGCATAACTTTTATTCGATCTTCAAGTTCTTCCAAATTCTTAGTTTGGTTTAGTAGATTGCTGCTTTAAACAACCCCAAAGAAAAGAAATCAAAGGATAGTCACTCATATACAAAACTGGGAGTTACTTTTCAGTCACCCGATATGTATACAGTGCTTAATGTATTTGAATATAAAATAGTTTAAACCAATCAAAATGGACACATTTTGAGCCAGTCGTAATAGTTTTCAAATTAAACTCATCTAAATCAGAGAAGGAAATATAATGATGATATATTTTGTTTGTTACGAAACATATTTAATTTAATCCTAAAGACACCTTATATTTCAAATTCCAAACCGTGCGTTTTATTATCAGCTTATAAATAAGATTAAATCGGGTACTTCGAAAGAGATGAGGAATAAGGAGATGAATCCGTTTTTATTCAATACACGGAAGGAGATTAAACTATCAATTCCGTTCAAACCATTGAATGCAAAATCCTGAATAGACGAAGACACTAATCTAATATGGCGGCGTCATTGTCAATCGTTTTTATACATTTAATTTCTGGAGTTAGAGAAGAGAACGCAAATAGGTGATTCTTCTTATCCTCACCATTGGTTGTTAAGATTTTAAATTGATGAGTTCGATCAAGGATTTATTGATTGGAACCTCAGACTTAATAGTGACACGTATCGTTGTCTGTCTACTTTCAGTAGGTTCTCGATTCTCCGCCTAATGAAATAGAATGAATTGTTATGTGTTCCTTGTGAATAACATGACTACTACAACTATCAGATGTGTTCATCATTTTCATTTTCTTAGTTGGGATTGGGCGCTGGCCATATAGCAAGCTAATCTGACATCCTATATTTTTTAATTTCATTCTTCATTGGTCGCCCAATTTTTATATATATCGAGCGGATTACATCAAGTTCGGTAATTATCTATTAGTGATAGTTACAAAACTTAGCCTCCTTTGGCACAAGGTCACCTGATGGCCTTATTCAGCGGGGAATGAATTCATTAAAGTAAAAATAATCTGTGAAACTTGCTTGCCAATTATTGTTCCACGGCGACATACTCTTTATATATTTGCAGCCTATGGTGTCTTGAATTTATTTGTGTCTGATTCGGCGTGTTTTTATAACTTTCTGTGAGCAAGTGGTCTAAAGCAAGTCGAATCAAATGATCGTTTCTCCTACAAGGGGGACGCCTATTTGAACCCTCACTGGAGAAACCATTCTCTTTATTAAGTCTCTCCCACGCGCAGATCGGTAGGCGTAATTCACGAACTGAAATAAAAAGAAAAACAAAACGGTGCATCTACTCAAACATGGGTATATATAATATTTTGAATAATATGAAATAGATAGATACAAAACTGAAGTACAGGCGAGCTTGAGGATACAAAATTACGCAAGGACAAAGAAAGAAAGAATGAAAAAAGGGAAGAAAAATAAAGAAATTAAAGAAATAAGAGAAGAAAGAGAACGAATGTAAAAAAGAAAGAAAGAACAGGAATGTAACAAAGAAAGAGTAAAAAGAAATAAAAAACAGGAATGTAACAAAGAAAGAGTAAAAAGAAAGAAAGAACAGGAATGTAACAAAGAAAGAGTAAAAAGAAAGAAAGAACAGGAATGTAACAAAGAAAGAGTAAAAAGAAAGAAAGAACAGGAATGTAACAAAGAAAGAGTAAAAAGAAAGAAAGAACAGGAATGTAACAAAGAAAGAGTAAAAAGAAAGAAAGAACAGGAATGTAACAAAGAAAGAGTAAAAAGAAAGAAAGAAATTAAAGAAAGAATGGAAGAAATAAAGAAAAATAATGAAGCAAAAAATAAGGAAAGAAACAAAGAAACAAAGAATGGTAGAAATTGGCCCCTGACAGGCACATCGAAATAATAAATTTCCTAGGTATTTTTTAGTTTCTTCTGACCAAAATTCTGTCTCCTCCTTTTCTTCTTTCATCTGAGATACAGCACTGAATTCATTTCAGTTTACGCTACCATGATACTTCGCACCTAATTTCTGATATTTACAGATATTGCCATTTCGAGATTCGCAATATTTCCAGACCAGGCACGTGACAGATCGAAAGGTTTCGTAAAATGTCATCACAAAATGAGACCAAAGACTCTATTTTGACAGCGAGGGATGTAGCAGTGGATATGCCATTCTGATATATAATGTCCATCTAATGTCCATCTAATGTCCATCTAACCGTTTTAATCATCTATATATATTTATATCAATATATATATTTACGAAATTTTACGAAATCGCTACGAAATGGATTAACTCCGGCATATTTTTAATTTATTTGTCTAAGCATTATCTTTAATGAATACTCGTATTTGAATAGATGCTTTTTTTTATAATTAAACAATATATTTATTTATACCTACCGCCCTGAATAATCGAGAAATCTTGTTCCGAAAATATGCGTCCTCCGGTAGGATTAGAACCTGCGTCCCCTAGGGAAAATCTTCAATTGATCTGATGTGTGTGTACGTGTATGTGCAGAAAAGCATATATATGTGTATGTATACGCATATATGTGTGTGTATATATATTCGTGTATGCTAGGGTTGATTCATATTAATATTTGACATGTAAATATTAAATAAATTTTGAGCTGAAATTTTCAAAGCGTAATGTTCGAGCTATAAAACCAATCCAAAAGAAAAAAGGAGAATATGTTGAGTAGTAAATATTTTTTTCTGCCACACACACACACACACACACACATATATATATATATATATATATATATATATATATATATGTATATCCAAATGAATAAAAACGAAGGAAATAATTGCAAAGTTCTAAAGTAATGATTAATAATATATATATATATATATATATATATATATATATATATAACTGTGTGTGTGTTTAAATTTGGATATAGAAATCCCGACAGAATTTTTTTTTATTTTCGACAAAGGTAAACGTTTTTATAAAATGGATTTGACTGAAAAGAGATTAGTTAATGCTTTTAGCCATTCAAGGTCTCATCAGATCCGAAAACGAAAGAATTAAATGTGCGTTACGTGTATTTGTGTGTATGCTTAAATACTGAATCATAGTACTTTTTCCCTTAAGCTCCGATTTTTCATGATTAAAGAAAAAGAAAATGATTGACATTTTAAAAAGTCGCTAATATTCATTCTGGTGTGTTTTCCTTACAGTTCTTACATTCAAACGTAATGCAAAAATAAATATATCTAAATAAATATGTCAGTTATTACCATTTCGTAACTTGTAATGTTGTCCTTGTTTACATTAGGATACAAATCAGATCCGATATGAATATTGTGGGAAATCGGGAACTTATGAATTTACGGCTTTATTCGATTCTGTTAAACCGTGCAATCTTGTGTAGTCGAGTAGTATGATACATCAGATCTATTGACGGTATCTCCTATGTGTATAGGAGTCGCAGGTTTGAACCCTGCTGGAAGATAGGTATTCTTCTAACGAGATTTCTCGAATATTCAGTCCGGCGGATATATATAATGTACTGTTTAATTATAAACAGACTATCCACTCAAATACGAGTATCCGTTAAAATTAATGTCCAAACAAATAAATGATATATAAATATATTGTGTATTTGGCAGCTATCTTTCTTTTATGTAGGTACCTCCAAAAAATCGATGAAAAAACAGCATAGCATGAAGGAAAAAGGCCCAAACTAAATAAAAACAAAGTTTTATCGGCAAAATATTTATGTTATTATTAAGAGGATAGATCAAATTATTTTTTAATTATTTTTTTAAAAAAATTTAGTTCTTTCTAACTAGTTCGAAATTTTGGTAGAAAATCTTGTTGCCGGTGAAAAAAACATTAATATGGAAATTCTTGCAAAAATCAAATAAAGGACGGATTTTGATGAAAATTTGAGGACTTATTTATAATTGACTGAAATCCTTTTTGAAGTAATTATTTTAAGAAAATCTTGGTAAAAAACTTTTTCTTATGTTACCCCACACCATCACCACTAATTAATTTCCGGAAATGTCTAGAAATTCTCCATCGTTTCCCCCAATAAGCATGGACCAAGAGAATCTCCATGAAAGCAATATACTGCGCTTCCTCGACCTTACCCTATCTTTCGACCTCAATTGGAATCATTACATTGAGTCAATAGCTAAATTCACTGCTAGGAAGGTTTCGTCACTGTGTCGGGCCAGGAAATGTTTTCCGCCTGAATCCATCTTGCACATATACAAATCAACCATCCGACCGTGCATGGAATACTGTTGTCATATCCGGTCAGGCGCCCCTGCTGTTCATCTCAGTGTTCTAGGCAGGCTCCAAAGGAGAATTTGTAATGTTACCTGGCAGCTCGACCCCAGCCACTTTCTCACCGGCGGGATATGGCTTCCCTCTGTCTCTTCTACAAATATTTTCATGTCTTCTGCTCCGACGAATTTAGGTCACTAGTCCCCCCTTCACGAGAATTTATCGTGCAAACAAACTGGCAACAAGGTTCCACCCTTTTACACATCAACCAAATGCAAGCGGCACTTCTACTCCCACAGCTTCTTTTCTCGCACTTTTCGCCTGTGGAACTCCCTTTCGTATACTTCATTTCCTAACGGTTACAACATCCAGGAATTTAATTGCAATGTCAATTCCAATCTCTTATTCGCTTGACTCCAGTCCTTTCTACATCACCCCGTGTATCTTGTTCTTTTCCTTTCTCTTTACCTTCGCAACTATCTTCACACCTGTTTTCCCATCCTTCTCTTGCCCTTTCTCTTTCTCCGAGAATTGGCTACTGTTTACAAAAGGTGCCAATCGATGACAAAATTACGAAAAATTGAACTTTTTAAAAAAAATAAAAACAAGATTCCGATCCATATAATTTCGGTTTGAAATACACCAGGATATTTTGCTTACTGTAATTAGTAAATTTAATCTCTTTACTTTCAATTAAAGCTTCAGTAAAACGTCATTATTTTTTAAAAAATCAATTTAAATTTAGGTAGCGAAAATGAGTGGAGGTACCTGTCTTTATGCAGAATTCATTAAAAATGACAGAGAAGCTATTATGGTTCAGTTTCTTTTACGGATGCGCGTTGTGGTGCAGTGGATATCGGTTCGGGATGAGGAATCGCGAAGCCAAGTTCGAATTCCAGTTGAATTCCCTGAATTCACTTACGCGCATTACTTTTGGGAAATATATTAATCCGTCCCTTCCCTCCAGTATTGGTTTTAAATATCAGGACAGATTCGGTTCTATAGCCTTGACTGACAACTAGTCTACCGTAGAAAGTAATGGCAACCTACTGCGGGATAATGTTCTGCCTAGTCAGTTAAGTTTCTTTCGAGACATGATCGCTCAAGCGTGTATCACGTATAACATTTAACTAACTGACTTCCTTTATGTAATTTTTCATGTGATCTTACGATCTTTTTCTTTTCAGACCATAAAAAAAGAACTTAAAAATTGCTCAGATATTTTGTTTTTGTGCCGAGCGCGTTCGGCTATACTTTTAGTCATTATCGAGGATAGATTTTATTTTACATGCGACTATAATGTCTATGTGTGTTTGTAGAGTCATGTGTTTATTTTTCATTGTGAACACGTTAAGCATGTTGCTGAGGAGTTCGTAGTTGATATTATTAAGTGTTGGATTTTTCTTTTATATAAATAATTTAACCATGTTTACATGTGGATAATGCTGTGGTATTTGTGTTATCAACAAGTACATTGCGGATAGAATTTGGTAGGTCTTCATATGCGTTTAAATGATATCGAATTGAACTCTGGTCTAGGAGGAGCAAAGTTAATCTTCTTGTCTAACACGTGATGCTGCGGCCAATGCAATTATTTACTAATATGGATTCATCAAAAACAATGTTCTTCAGAGGATATGAAAATTCGTAAATGATATTGATTCGCTGTAGTTTAGATCTTGCAGGTGAATTTTTATTTTTGACGATGAGGTTAGCAGTTTTAAATTTTGTGTAATAGATAATTGAATTGATTTTTTCTTTAATTCAACGGGAGTTGCGTATTTTTCAATGATGTGTCGAAGTGAAGTTTCGTCCTATTTATAATTGCTATGTATTTGCTTTTCTGTGTGTTTGTTAATAAGATGATTAGAGAAGCCATTGTTCATGAGGGTTTGTTTCAATTCATGAAGTTCTTTAAAGAAAATCGGGCAAGTAGATGAATTCTCGTATGCTCTCGTTAAGCAATTTTTTAATAACACCAATTTTTTTTTATCTAAGAGGACATTAACTAATACAATTAAAGTGGCAAGAATTTTTACAAGTGGTTTTTTTTCCATATTGAAGTAGTTAAACTATTATTACAAATTCTACGAGAACATCAAAGAATTGAAGTTTTTTTTTTTTTAATTTTTTCATATGTCAATTTGCGGACGGAATTTTTTCGAAGGTATTTTTAAGATTATGGATTTCGCTTTTGTTCTTAGCTAAAATGAAAATATTGTCTGCATAGCGGAAATACATTTTCGGTTTATTAACTTAAAAAAAAAACATATTTTATGCATAGGACATATAAAATTAGAAAAGCACGGACCGAAGGGGTTTCCTATATTTACACCTTTAGTTTGTGGGTAACTATTGCCGTTGTGGTCGAAAAAAATGGAAACTTTCGTGGTGCAAGAGAACAAAAGTTTTTTGGGAGTATTAGAATTTATAGAAATTGGTTGGACTGAATTATCTTTAGATACGGAATTAATGGTTATATCGATGGTTTCGGCAACGGAGATATTAGTAAATAAGATTTCAACGTCAAGTAACGAGA
Organism: Ascarosepion bandense; assembly: GCA_037127315.1. NCBI lineage: Eukaryota > Metazoa > Mollusca > Cephalopoda > Sepiida > Sepiidae > Ascarosepion > Ascarosepion bandense. Next base: position 1,357,933 of record JBBBDQ010000902.1, read on the forward strand.
GGGTGCTTTAAGAATTATGAAAGAATTCGTGGGTTGACTTAATACTAGAATTAGTAGATAATAAGTATGGGGTGATAGCATCATTCAGGAATTTTGACAATTGGTACGTGGGTGTTGAGATCTGAGAAACGATAAGTCGTAATCGATATCCATGTCTGTGTATTTTAACGTTACTGTATAATATCCAGGTTAATAACAGCCAATAATTTTGTTAATTTTCAATGATCCTACAGCAGCATTGTTAAATTTCATGAGTTTATTGACGTATAGTTTCAGAATTTTAGAGGAGTTCCTATTTAATCTTGTGAATTTTGGTCGACCATCGATGAAGTGCTGTAATTTCCTGTAGTAATTCAGTTCATCTAAAGTTACGTGAGTGTCAGACTTATCGGCTCGTTGGATGACGATGATGGGGTTGTTTTTAGTTAAGTGGCAGTTGCAAATCTTGTTGGGATGTTGTAGTAGATGTTGCGTGGTGAACCGTCTTATTGTAAGAACTCTGAGATTTGGTTAGAATTTTATTCGTTTTTCATTTTCCAATTGGCGTAATGATTGGTGCAGGATTTACAATTTCAGTTTTCTTTGTGAGAAATTAAATTTAGGTTGAAGATGACAAATTAGTCCTTGGTTTAGGAAGGCCTTCTGGTCATCAGTCCATCCACACTAGTGTGTGGATGGACTGATGACCCTGATAGACAGGGTCATGTATTTATCAGTATTATTGGAAAGTAGGAATATATATATATATATATATTCCCCCCCCCCCACACACACACATATATATATATATATATTTATATATATATATATATATTTAAATCTATCTAAACTTATTTATAAATGGAACTTTGTCTGTGTGTGTGTATCCGTTACCTATAGACTCCGAAACGGCTGAACCGATTTTCTTGAAAATTTACACAGTTGTACTATAAGCGTCTGCGAGTGTTCTTAGCTCGGTTTTGTGTTGAGGTACTCCCGATAAATATCGAAAATCGATAATCGAAAAAATCGGGTTATAGAAGGAGTGGTCCGATTTTAATTAAATTTCATACACTCATAGACAAAGACATAAGAAACGATATTCAGAAGTTTCAAGGTTGCAGTTCTTACAATAGTGCAGAAAATAGATTTTATATATATATATATATATATATATATATATATATATATATATATATATATAACGCAAGATGTCTGTGTGTGTCTGTTTATCTGCCTGTATGTCTGTATTTTTCAGCCCTTTTATTTTAGTTTTTGCTTCGAGTTTGGCTCTAAGTAGGTATAATTGTCGTTATTAGTCTCAGCCATTATACCATTTACTCAGAGGACTTATTTAGCCTTTAAATTTCAGTTTAAGATGAAAAAACTTATTTGATATCGATACCAGGAAATCAAAATTTGACTTACATCAATTCATTTTTCTTTCAGTCTATGGTTTCGCTTTAACTGGAAACAGCTTTTACTTTTTAGTCTTTCGTGCCAACCTCCAAAGATTCTGAGCTCCAGGACCATGGATTAATTTTAAAGCTTTGATTACACCCAAGCAACGCCGGGCTATACTGCTAGTATATATATATATATATATATATATATAATCAATAAATATATATATTATCCTACGTTTTAAGCACGACTCGTAGTTTCATGCATTATGAAATCATCAGATGCATATTATGAACTGACCGTTTTTCTATTTGAATTATTATTTTAGGTATTAGCATTGGTTACGTTAAGGTCGTTATAAATTATAAATCAGGTGCGCCAATATTTTTATTTATGAAATGTATGATTTAGTTAGGTTTATACCGAAACTCAAAAATGGAATGTAAAACTAAAACGGTCGGAGAAAAAAATTATTTTGTGTTCTGATTATCGTACATTAAAGGTACATTAAGTAATTGAAGTAGATAGACTAAACTATCGCCCGGTTCACACTCCACCCACGTATATTGAACAGGTGAAGAGGCTCATCTCTTGTTTCCTGTTTAGGATGCGGTTTCCGGTTTTCTCTTTTCCAATCTTCTCACTTTTTTTTTTCAATTGGAGTAGATAGACTAAACTATCGCCCGGTTCACACTCCACCCACGTCTATTGAACAGGTGAAGAGACTTGTTCCCTGTTTAGGATGTGGTTTCCGGTTTTCTCTTTTCCAAACTTTTCACTCCTATGTAGCCCCCTGCACATCAGTGGCGTTACCGCCTTGCTCGGGGTGATATGATTAAAAAAAAGGGGGTCGTCACTAAGTTTGTTTATATCAAGAACAAAGCGTTCGAATAAATATTTCTTTCTAAGGATAAAATTTTAAAAATTTAAAAAAAATATAAGAATTAAGGAAATAAGATATAGAAAATGAAAGAAATAAAAGATAATTAAAAATAAAAAAATAAAATGCGTTAAATTCAATAAAATGAAATAAAATAAAAAATACTCTCTCACACACACACACACACACACACATATGTATATATATAAATGTGGGTAGAGATAGTTATACATATACAAAAATTACTATATAAGTAAGAATAGAATTAAATAACTAATATAGAAAATAATACTTAGGGTAACAAACTTTAAATACTCACAAGTGTAATGTCAACTAGGTAACATGTCAGTTAGTTGAAAAAGAAAGTCTTATGCAGATAGATTGTTAAAACAATTTCAGCAATTATTATAGACAATGAATACAAACGTCCTAACGTATTTGCATGGGTCGAAAGGCGAATATTTCATAAATTACAAATGCCTTGTTGAATTAAGTGAATCAAAAGTCAAAAGCATGTTTAAAAACCATCTCTTCCATATAAGGATAATTTGTGGATTTGAGTCGAAGTGGAATGCAACTGAAGAGACTCTTAATACATTTTGGCCCAACTCCCGATTCTTATATAAATAATAATTCAAAATGAGCGAAAAAGATCTCCTACTCTGAGATGAAGAAAATGTCACACAAATGTCAAGCTGCGTTTTGATATCTTTAGATGAAAACAAGTCAGTATTTATGCTCCGTGGGTATTGTAGAATCTGCAAGTTTATTGTATTTCTTACTACTGTATATTTTCGAGAGTGCATTTCACTTTCTACATTGGAAAATGTACTGAGAACATAAAGGATTATTTTCAAAATTCACTGAACGTTGCGTGCAAGCCTTGAAAATCAGTAGGATTAATTTAAATTCCAATAACTGTTAAAGTCAAATGTTCCAGGCCGCATAAAATAGCTCAGTTTGCAGACATTATATTTCCATATTTTATAAAAAAACATAAATTGTTGAATTACAGTTTTTATAAAATATGTGCTATCAGTAAGGCCCGAATATTATTTAGCTTCTTTTTTTAAATACCGACTGTTATTTATTAGATATTCGATAAAATGTAAATGAAAAGAAATCTGCCAGGTCAGGACCAATAACTTTGCAGATTCTTTTTTTATTAATTTATAACAATTTATAATATCTATATTTATTACAAAATTTCATATACTTAATTTAATTAATTTAAATTAAACATATTGATATATATATATATTCATCACATATACATATAAAAAGTTAATTTTGACCGAATTTTATTTTTATTTTTTTTTACTTTTCTCTAGGTCCTGTTACCTTTAATGTATACATTCTTTTACCAAAAAAGTTCTTTCAGCTCTTCATGTTCTGACCTCTTCTCATAAAAAAAGGAAAGGAATGAAGAAAGAAAGAAAAATAAACTTTATATTTTTGGTCTAACTTAAAGGGACTTTTGAGTAAATCTACTATTCTTATTTCAATTCAGTGTGTATTTAAGTCTATTTTTTTCCTTTTAATTTAAATAACATCTTTATTTCTTATTCTAATGTACTTCCTAATGTCCATATACGATCTTTTAAATATCTATTTAATTAATACACAAAATTTTGAATATGAATTAACTTATTTTTATATCTTTATTCAGTGATTATGTTTTAAGCAAATTATATGCGTGTTAAGTATAAAGATTTTTTGTTTTTTTATCCATATTTTAAGATGAACATTTTGTAATGTTTACATATGACATTTATTTCATTATGTTTATTTAATAAATTTTTATTCTTAAGAAATTTAATAATATATAGGAACATTTAAGTAATTGTAATGTTGTTTCAGGTTTAACAGTTCTTAATATATGGAGATTTTAAAATTTTAAATTGTTTGCATATATATTTTGTTTTGAATTTGAAAAATACATCATTTACATGCGGTTAGGACACATCATCAGTGATGTTACCCTGGTTCATTGACGATTTCGGTCCTTTACAAACATCATGCTTTCTCCCCAGGTTGACCCAGCCAAGGTTGATCAGGCCCCGGCCTGTGTCCTAATCTCTGTTTGCTACGTTATTTGAATGCAAAATGTTTTGGTTGCACAGGAGACGAGGAAATATTTCTAGAATAAGATCGTCCACAAATAAATGAATGTCCAGTGATGATAATGTGTAAATGGTTCCAGTAAATATTTGGAAGAAATAAATAAATATATATATATATATATATATATATATATATATAAGAAAGTGAAAGAAGAACAGACAGATTTTAAAAATTACCGTTGGTTGTATTTATTTTTATAAAAAATTAAATATAGCTTAATATTGTGATTTTTTTATTACATTGGTTCATCAAGCAGAAAAAAATTCATGTTTCAAAATTTAGTTGTTCTTCGAGTGATAATTTAAAATATCATCTGAAGAAGGACAACTAAGTTCTGAAACATGAACCTGACATTATACAGGGGGCGATGGATAAACTATCTAAATGACGCAGAAATGAAGATAACACTGATATATCATTTTAAAAGATGTATTTACCAAAAATACCTTGAAATACTAAAGAGTAAATTTATCCAATAAAATTGCCATTAACTTTAATCACTGCTTCCAGACGAATTTCCTGCAACTTTTCTGGACGGTGTCCTCATTTAAGTTGGTGAATGCTGCCATATTCCCTGCCTTCAGTCTTGCACCATGTATTTTTCAATAACCCTAGCTCTAACGCAAGTGGTGGACTTCCCCACGCGTTTCTCTAATAACCCTAACGGAAGAGACTCTTTACTAGACCTTTGCTTTACTTCCATTCCAGACTCCTGCACTACCAGGCAGCTCTGCCCCCTCGGAAACTCTGACCACGCCGTAGTTTCCGTCAACCTCTCAATCCGCGCTAACTCTACCCAAGAAAACCAGACCAGCAGAATATCATACTGCTACCAGAGAGCAGAGTGGGACTCGTTCCGAGACTTCCTCTGCGACGTCCCCTGGAACAACGTCTTCGATCTTCCTATCGAAGACTGTGCCTCCGAGGTCTCCTCTTGGGTTAAGGCTGGCATCGATGCTTTTATCCCGGCCAAGAAATTCCAGCTAAAATCAAATTTATCCCCCTGGTTCTCACCCGCTTGCTCGGCCGCCATTACCCACGGAACCATTTCTTCCGGCTCTATCGAAGCTGTTCGTCGAACCAAAACAGGCGCCTTTTCGCCTCAGCACGGAATAAGTGTAAAAAGTACTGAACGAAGCTAAGAGGGCGTTTGCTACCAGAATTAGGCAACGCATAGCATCTTCTAAGTTTGGCTCCAAAGATTACTGGCGACTCTGCAAAAGCGTACTCAACAAGAACAAGACTTCAATACCCCCACTAATCAATGAGTTTGAAGTTCTCACCTCCCCAGCGGACAAGTCTGAATTCTTTGCCCGTAGATTCTCCACCAATTCGACACTGGATTCGTTAGGAATACCTACACCCGACTTCCCACCCAGAACTAAGGCTTAACTAAATAACGTCCACATTACACCCTCGCTGGTCGCCAAGATAATTGCACAACTTGGCCCACACAAAACGAGCGGCGGTTAGGGAATCCCAGTCATAGTACTGAAGAAATATGCCCCAGAACTCTCCTCTCTCCTCTCTAAACTCTATAACCTCTGCCTATCTGTTTCCTGTTTTCCTGCCTGTTGGCAGTCCTCCTGTGTAGTTCCTATATTTAAGAATTCTGACGAACCCTCAAACCCCGCCAATTACCGATCTTTGGCACAGTTTTCGAAGCCATTATCAACGCCGAGGTGATTCAGCATCTCACGGCCAACAGGCTTCTCTCTGACAAACAGTACGGGTTTCGCTTCACCAGGTCTACTGCTGATATGCTAACGACCATTACCGAGTACATATACCGGGCACTTGACAAGAATGGCGAAGCCCAAACCGTTGCCTTGGATATCTCCAAAGCGTTCGACAGGGTCTAGCACGCTGGCCTCTTGTGCAAACTGCGGAGCTACGGAATAACTGGACATCTGTTTGACCTCATCCAGTCATTCCTCTACCTCACATTGAAGGTAGTATTAAATGGGCATGCCTCCCAAAACTACCATACGAACGCGGGCGTCCCTCAAGGTTCTATCCTAGGTCCCACGCTCTTTCTGATGTACATTAATGACCTCCTCGACGCCAGTAGATCCCAAGTAGGCATGTACGCCGATGATACAACAATCTACTCTCGCATCGATCAAAAACCAGGTGTGGGCGACAAAACGAACCTCGCTACCGCGCTTGAAAAACAATCCGTAGTGGCCTGGGGTAGGAAATGGCTAGTAAATTTCAATGCTTCTAAAACGAAGCTGTTATCAACTAACCACCATAGACAATCGCATCTACCTCCCATTAGCATGGGACAGGCTAGCCTCCCAGAGAGTAAAATACTACGCCTCCTTGGCCTTACACTTTCGGAGTTTGGCCGTAGATCCCTGAGCATTTGCAGGTCAGTCAGCCGGCTCACTGGTTTAAATCTGTTTCCTGCCCCCGTTGTGACTATTACATCCAGAAAGCAGACGTGTTGTTCGTTCACCGTCGACTAAAGATGTAGACACGGCTGTGGTGGGGGTAGTTTTAAACAGTTAGACTACAGCAAAAAGTAATAGAAAGAAAAGAAAAAAATAATGTCCGTAGAAAGCCGAACAAACAATTGTTCGATAGTTGCACTGTTAATGTCTTTTATATACAAGAAAAGAATAGAAAAGAAAAAGGTTACAGAAAGTAAAAGTTTTTAGCATAACAACTCACATACGGTATTCTAGAAAGAGAGAGAGAGAGAGAGTGTGTGTGTGTGTGTGTGTGTGTGTGTGTGTGTGTGTGTGTGTGTGTGTGTGTGTGTGTGTTTGTGTGTGGTTCATTTGTTGTTAAATCGTCTCAGAAGATACATATAGCTCTTTTCAATAATGTTCTCCAGACTCTTTTGACGGTGTCAATTCTTCTCAAATAAAACGCTGGGACTGCGGTTCCATTTCAAAGGTGCTGGTACAAACGACGGATGATGCAATTCCAATGTTATCGGGCTAGTGACGACATTAAGCTTCATATACTCAGCGGTTTTCAATGCGACCACTATAACGAGGTTATTTCTCATAGTCCTTGGGCGACTATCAAAGTTAAACAATCCGCAATAAATTTGGGCGACGCTTAAACTTTTCAAATCATAAATCTTCTTGTCAAGAACTCAATCCGACCTCTTCACATAACATCATTTTCATATAACCATTTCATAATATTCTTTTTCCTCTTCCTCTTCCTTGTCTTTTCGTCGTCACCACACAACAAATACAATCTGCAACAAATCCTCCGTCTGAAACAATAGGACTGAACGCAAGTAAAATATAAAATATGTTTTACTCTCCTTTTTCATACAAAGACGTCTTCGGTTAGGAGGTTGATTGTTCCGAATTGGCAGCAACCTTACTCGAGCTGGGGGTGACCCGTACGCTCACACAGTTCTGGTCTCTCTTGTCAGCACCCTCCTCATCGGGGAGACCGATGACACCCAACTTGAAGCTTCTACGGTTCTAACCGACTCCCTTAAGTTCAGCATTACGACGTGCTTATATAGGGACCGGCGATTATAAGCTAGGTTACCATGCACTTAACATGAGTGTCTGTTGCTACAGCTAAAAATCAGGTGATCTCAAAAAGTCCTTTTGCTTAGTAATCGCTATTTCAATTTCACTTGCAAAAAATTACTTTCGTTTATTTTCACCGTTCTCCGATGACCCAAATTAAACGGCACTCAACTTATGCTAGATTCATATTTCACCATTAGTAAACAAATACATCTCGATGTTCAATCTTCTCCAAAAGATATCGGAAATTATTATTTCATTTACCACCATTGTTTTCTGATGACCCAAATATAACGGTCTAACTACTGTTTAGATCCCACTTTTTGAAAAGCTATTAACTTGATCAGACCAAGGTACAAACATTTTCACTTCCAATTCTGACAATAAACACCAATAAAATTAACTACCATAAAAGTAAAATTCATTTTAGGGCATTTGTAATAATTAAAATGGCTTAATCTGTCAGTAGTATTGCATTAATTACTGAACATTGACAATCCCATTCCTTGTGACTTCCGATGCTTCTCGATAGCAAAGTACATTAAGGAAGTAATAATTATCCGTATAATATCTATTCTATCAGTAATGCTAGCATTATTAAAATTGTTTTAAATATAAATGTGTAACAAATATTTTGCCATTTTTTTAGAAACATTTACTCCAAATCTTATTTTCATTTACGCATCTTGTCGACTCGACAAAATTATTAATGTAATTGATCTTGTAAATTTATTATTTGACATTTGGTGTATTTATGGAAGGACAGTCTTTAATATCTGAGGTAAAAAGATTGAATATATCATCATGTTCTGAAGATTAATTCAGGCATGAAATCGAATTTTTCATGCAATTTTGGTTCCTATGGAAATCTCTCTCTCTCTCTCTCTCTCTCTCTCTCTCTCTCTCTCTCCTCCATATATATATATATATATATATATATAATGCCTAATATACATACATGTAGACACACTTACGAATATACATTACTTTCTGGATCCTACATAGACAAACAAGAATTGTTATACACTTACATAGATGTAGCAATATTTACAGCTTTTCGGTTGGGCTTGGAATTCATTAATTTCTTCGAACTTCGGATGGACGCGTCGTCTCTCCTTGAATTTGGAATGCCACAATTTATACTAACGTTTTTAACAAAACGAATGTGCATGAAACGTGATTAACCAATGATCAACAACACAAAAGTAAAAATACCAGAATTTCTTTCTTCTTTTTTCCATATATCTTTCTCTAATGAAGCTTTAATAAAGGTGAAACATGTTAGATTAATAGACCTTTCCTATCTATCTATCTATCTATCTATCTATCTATCTATCTATCTATCTATCTATCATTATTTCAGTAGCTACATCTACTGCTAGGAAAGCTGGGTCACTGTGTCTGGCCAGAAAGTTATTTTTTTCGTCAAATCCATCTTACATATATAAACCTATCATTCGTCCGTAAATTAAATACTGTTGCCATATCTGGTCGGTTACTCCTGATATTCACCTCGGGGTTCTCGACAAAATTCAAAGGAAGTTCTGCTATGTAATCGATTCCGATTTGGCAGCTCAACTTCAGTAACGTTCTCACCGAGCAGATGTGGCTTCCCCCTGTCTTTTCTACAAATATTTTTACGGCTTCTGCTCTGACGAGCTTATCTCCCTGGTGCCCCGAGCTACTCGATTGCTAACTTGGTTCTACCGTTTTACATTCAAAACAGTTAACTATAATCGCCACTTCTAATCGAATAGTCAACTGCCATCTTTTATCTCCTTGATTCTCATCTTGCTCTCATTCTTTCTCTCAAACCCCCGTCTTTTTTTTTTTTTCACTCTCCTCTCATGTAACCCTCTTCGCACCAGTGAAAGTAATGCCTTGCTTGGGGTGGAATGATTATTTAAAAAATTCCCATATAAAATCTTAATACATGTTAATGCATGAATAGTGGAATACAACCAGCAGCCTTACGTTTACACTTTTCCTCTTACACTAAGCATTTATCATTTTCAGGATTCATTTTGCCGTTCCTAAAAGATTTCCTTTTGGTATCAATTCCATTGAGTACTTTTCTTTATCGATGCCTTTTTTACCTCAGTCAGCTTCTTCTTCTTATTCTTCTTCTTCTTCTGTTACCGTGTCCCTTCGTGACGTAGGCACTCATGGCCTTCAACATCTCCCTATCCCAAGTAGCTCTTAACACACTTTCTTCTGGTATCCCTTCCAAACCCCGCTCGGCCATCTATTTGCTCAAGCTCATCAAGTATGTTACACATTGCTTTCCCATACCTCTCGTTTCTTTTATCTGACCTGCGAGTATCAGATTCTCTAAGCACTCCCTCCTCAGCACATGTCTCAGGAACTTCAGCTATCTTTTCCAGATGTTAAGTATGAGTAACCTTTTTGTTTCCATCCTCTCCAAAACCTCATCGTTGTTTATATGGTATCCTCATATCCTCATCATTCTTCTGTAGAAGCACATTTCGGTTGCTTCAAGTTTAAACTTCATCTCTGGTGAGATTGTTCAGCATTCACTGCCATATTAAGGAACAAACATTATATAAAAATCCAGCATTCTCTTTTTTTGTTTCCAGCGAAGTTACTGTAGTAATTTATTATCATTATTTAATAATACTAATACTACTACTAATAATAATGGACTGCTGTAAAAAATTTCATAGTGTGCCGCGGTCCTTAATCCTTAAGGTTTGGGAAATGTACAAAATCTCCGCAGTGATGGTAAATTTCCTGAACTATCGCATGAAACTACGGAAAAACACCTTAATCTTAAATCACACCAAAAACAGTGAATATCTGACGAGGAGTCTTTCAAGAAGACTCCCTGTCACCCATTCTGTTTTGTCTCTCTATAATCCCCATTTCATATGAACTAACCCATAGTAGAAATCGATACAAGTAAGCAAGAATGTATTCAATCACCTTATCTAGATTGATGATCTCAAACTCTTTGCCAAAGACGACAATGAGTTGAAGGTCTCCTCAATACTGTAAAATGTTTCCGCGAGAACATAGGCATAGATTTAGGATTATATAAATGAGCAAAAGTGATATTCAAGAAAAGGAGAATTAGAAAAACACACTCACTAGATCTAGATTTAGGGAACTTGAACAAGAAAAAGCCTATAGAATTAGCGAAGGAGTTGGAATACATCATACCCAAAATGAAGGAGAAAGTAAGAAAAATATTATTAACACTATTAAAATCTTCCTTTTATTTCAAAAGATATAATGACGTATAAAACCATTGGGGTTCTGGTAATTTAGACGCAGTAATATTGTTATTTTAAACCGTGTCTCAAAGTAGCTGAAGATGCTCGCATAATTTAGGAAGTAAAAGAAAATGAAACAAAATCACTCGGGATTAAAATGTTTAATTTAGTGACATAATAAACTGTTGGAGACTGCCCAAAAGATTCATTTGTTTTCATAAATGACTGACGCATTTTCCGCTAGGTACCAAGTTTGCTACAATTTATTGCAATTCTAAACAACAAACTACATGGTTTCTTGTATCAAAGTAATCCCCTTTTTATGTACTACAATTTTCGATCCTTCTCTTTCAAGCTTCTTTGCACTGCTGAAGGCTTCTTCTTAGCTGCCCTCAGGTTCGTTGTTACAGCCCTCTTGATGACTTCCACGCCTTCAAAACGGGTGCCTTTGATGATCGCCTCGAACTTGGGGAAAAGAAAGTTCCACACGGAACAAGATCAGGTGAATAGGAAGGTTGTTATAATTTGATGGAAGAGATGTGGTTTATCATGAAGATGGTGATATTGAGAATGATAATTTGGGAAGTATAAATGGTAGGCGTGTGTGTGTGTGTGTGTGTGTGTGTCTGTGTGTGTGTGCGCGCGCGCAAATGGAAGAGCATAAAAATAATGAAAATCATAATTAAAATTAAAAAAGCTTATAATGAAGAAGGAAAAAGAGATTTTTTAAGAGGGTACGAGAACATTTTTCTTAAACTCGAAAGAAAAGAAAAGAAAAGAAAAGAAAAAACAACTCGCAAAAATCAAACAAATATAATGATGGCAAATTGAGAGTCACGGATATATATATATATATGACACTTTAAGCAAATATTCATATCAACGGTAATCGATGTCAACACTCAGGGGTCGGACAAATGAATAGAATCCCAAATGAAGATCACATATGGAAAAAAATTCGTACCATTTGAGATTACATCCTAAAAATCTTTTGTGAAGTCATTAAGGCAATTGCTTATGGTTGATAATTTTGATGCTATTGTTTATGTTGGACTCACCTCTGTATGAATTTCTGGGATAAGGAGTCACTATTATCTAAATTATTTTCATGCAGACTATTGTTCTCATCTTTGTTGTTGTTATCACAATGTTTTGTTGATAGTTACCCGGATCAACCTGATCATGGCCGAAGATCAGAATGCTCGAAACGTCATTATAATAAGAATAATGATGAGGACAATAGTCCGCATATAAATTATGTATATTCTGATTTTTTTGTTTGTTTGTTTTTTATACTCGTAGAATTTCTAACGTTACACATTTATGGATTTTCATACCATCATGATCAAAGATCAAGTGAGTGCAAAGTTCCTTACTAAGTATTCTAATTGCTTTTTTTGGTTTTTTTTTTCAATCATTCTTCTTGTTGGCTGTGATTATTGTTAACCCGCACAGTACAAGTAAAAACAGTACGTCTTTTTATAAATGGATCGGCATTTTTCTGTAGTGTACTAATTGGGATAAACATCTGTTACTTGGCCCTATGCTTATTTCATGCCCTTATCCTCATAAAATTTCTTATCTTTTTAATTTATATATTTTTTTCATAAAATTACGATATAAAACATGGAATGATTAAAAACGGCAAAGATAAAAATAAGCAATAAAAGGCTGATGACTGTAATGAAGCAATTACAAATATTTAACTTTCTAGAAGAGGGCGGAAAACGCAACTCTGAAATACGAAGGTACACCGCAATATATATATATATATATATATATATATATATATATATATATATATATATACGGTTTAATTATAAAAACAGAGTGCTGTTTCGTTGCTTACAGTTACTGCTCTGTTTTGGTTCATTTGCTATATGTACTGAGCACTTTGAATTATTGCTTAACTAGGTGTCCGATTTTTTTTTTGGTTTATCTTTGCTTTTCTGTTTTTGTTTCCATATTTCTTAAATATGGGCCACGCGAATTAAAGCAATAGATAAAATTTTTTAAGTGTATGTGTGTGAAGTATTTCGTGTATAGAAACGCTTATCTCTTTACATGTATGCGTGCGTATTAATACACGTGTTAAGTGTATTAAAACGATAAACAATTTTTAAATAAATATGTGAAAAATCTTTTGGATTGTAAAGTGTATGGATGGGTGTGTATGTTGGTCGGTAACGTTAATTTATATAAGTGTATCTCTGTGTGTGTGTGTGTGTGTGTGTGTGTGTGTGTGTGAATGAGGTATCTGTAGATATTTTCGACTGAATCATTCAAAAAAAGTAGCGAATATATATATATGAAATGATTTTTTAACATTATTTTTCATCGATACTCGTATTTAAGTAGATATTCTGTTTATAATCAAACAGTATTATATATTTATTTCTACCAGCCTGATTATTTACATTCGGCAAGATTAGAACCTGCGACCTCTATACACATAGGGGAAGCCACCAATTAATCTGTCGCGTCTTAGACCTCTCGGCCACGAATGACCAACAGTCTAAATTAAGTCAAATCAAGCCTATATAACACAATTCTCGATTCATTGTGATAACGATATCTGCTCTAAAATGTATCGTAATGTCAACAAGTTACAGATGTTAACGAAGATTAACGAAATGGTTTTTAAACAACCGATAATTTTAAATGATTTGTTTGAACATTATTTTTGATCGATATTCGTATTTAAGTAGATATTCTGTTTATAATCAAACAGTATTATATATTTATTTTTAACGGCCTGATTATTTAGTATAATTTTTTGTTACGAAAACGTGTGTCATTCGGCAGGATTCGAACCTGTGACCCCTATCCACATAGGGGAAGCCGCCAATTGATATGGTGCGTCTTAGACCTCTCGACCACGGATGATCAACAGGCTAAATATATATTACATATGCAGGTAATATATATATATATATATATATATATATATATATATATATATATATATATATATATTAACTGCATATATATATATATATATATATATATATATATATATATATATGCAGTTATCACGAATTTTCTGTCAGCGCAACATAGCTTGATAGTAAAATATTTGCAAAACTGGAAAGGATCAGTATAAAAATAAATAGACATAATATGTCTATATTATCCAATGAAACAAAAGATGAGAAACGATTTTATTGTAAAGTGTATGGAAATTTTTTTTTTCTGTAAAGTGTACATGAAAAATTAAATGCGACCAGATTTTGAGATGAGAAAATATTTCTTTGCAAAATTTGTGTTAAAACCTTTTCAAAATGCAATTATTTTAAATATTATCTTCACATTCATACATTCATATTATTAATAGCAATATATATATATATATATATATATATATATATATATATATATATATATATATGAAGGAAATCTCAACACTTCATTTAAATTTGTTATAATTTACAAGTCATTTAAATGAGCGTTTTTAGCTCATTTCATAAGACCACACAATATTCCTTCCATTTGGTACAAAAAAAATTTGCCGGAATAAGCATTTTCTTTAACTGAAGATAAAAGATAAAAAAATAAAAATAAAATATAAAAATAAGAAGAAGGAGAAAGAGAAAAAGGAAAAGAGTGTCAGTACTTAGGCACTGGCGTCAGATCAGCTGGGGGTATTCAGACCAGTCGTGAAGATGTTGACCGCTAAAGAAACTTCTAAATTCCATGGATACGTGTGTATGTGTAACCCCATAAATTAACCCACCTATGTACACTAACTTATATCCATATACACATATGCGCACATTCCCACATATACATACAAATGTGATTGTGTTTATGCTTATACATACTTACCGACCTACACATTTTCATGTCTACATACAGATCTTGCGTTCGTATACTCACATATATACATTTCATAAAGACGGGATTTCCGCGCGTATAAATAGTTTTGCGCATGCGTGTTGTTTCATTTTGATTTTTTTTTTTTTTTTACCGCATTGTATAGTAGATTCAGTTGGGTACCGTTTGTACAAAAAAAGAAAATGAAAAAGAGTACCATGACGCAATTCACACCAACAGAAATTTAGAAACGGCATGCTGTACTACTTGACATTCACACTGGAAGCTCCAATAAGATGATTTCATGGTGTTAGTGTGTCACTCTGAGGACAGTACAGAGGATTCAGGAAGTGTTGGATGAGTCTAATAGTGATTATAAAGATCTTTGCAATAATCACTAGTGATTGTGACGTAATTCCTCCATCCATCTTCCCACAGACACTTATACTCAATAAGTAGGCCCACATCAAGTGTCTTGAAGAGGTAGTGCAGCTCTAGGTCAAGAGAGTGGCTGCTAGAAAACTCTGTCTGACGACAGGACATTAAACTATGTCACACAAGCAACCCAATCATGGCTGTCAAACAATGTCTGTGACCACATCACTCAGGACATCTAGCCATCTAACTCCCAAGACTGATACCCTCTTGATTATTATGCGTGGGGCACAATTGACCTAGAAACCAACAAAACTTCTTGTTACAAGAACAAAAACAAGGCTTATAGCATTCACCAACTTAAACAAGGAGATCGTCCAAAAGAGTTGCAGAAGATTCCAAAGTCGTTTGAAGGCAATGGCGATTTTATTGAATAAATCTAATCTTTAGCATTTAAAGATATTTTTGCGCAATTTTGGTAAATATATCTGTTAAAATAGCAATGTCATATTCTTTTTTGCAAAATTTAGACTAAAATGTCTGTATACATGGGATAACGATATATATATATAAATCAAGAACATGTTTAGAAGAAAAATTGGGACAAAACAGAAAAAGGTTTTGCGATGGAGTTATCCGAAAAATTCCAATTGTATGAGATGCGTCACAAAAAAAAAATTTTTTTCAACATACATACACACACACCAACACCCCCCCCCCACACATATATCTAAACTTATTTATAAATGGAACTTTGTCTCTGTATGTGTGTGTGTCTGCGTGTGTGTGCGTCCGTTACCTATAGACTCCGAAACGGCTGAACCGATTTTCTTGAAAATTTACACAGTTGTACTATAAGCGTCTGCGAGTGTTCTTGGCTAGGTTTTGTGTCAAGGTACTCCCGATAAAAATCGATACTCGAAAAAATCGGGTTATAGAAGGAGTGGTCCGATTTTAACCAAATTTGATACACTCATAGACAAAGACATAAGAAACGATATTCAGAAGTTGCAAGGTTGCAGTTCTTACAATAATGCAGAAAATCGATAATATATATATATATATATATAAGGCAAGATGTTTGTGTGTGTGTCTGTTTATCTGTCTGTATGTCCTTTATACAGATCCACAATTTTTATCCGATTCTCACCAAACTTCACACAAATATTCTTTAGGCTGAGGCTGAGCTCCAGGATCATGGATTAGTTTTAAAGCTTTCATTACACCCGAGCAACGCCGGGTTATACTTTAGTATATACATATTACACATAGTATATTTAGATAGTAGCCCTTCACTTTAATATATTTTACTGAACAGAATAGACTACACTCGTTTGTGTTTACACCCATTTTTTTATTTTCTTAAACAGTGGAATTAATATCAACTATCCTAGAATAATTTTATTGTTTAAAAAAATAAAAAATAATAACAACTGGGATGTCATGCACACACATGCACCGGTTCAAATTAACGAGAATATTTTTGAAACACATGCATGAACACGCCGTTCTATAAAAATTGAAGAGATGGCCACCTTCTGCCAAGCTACAATCCCGATGTAGCTATTTATACATAAAGCTGAAATGTTCAAATAAGCAGACAGGCTAACTACTATATATATATATATATATATATATAAAGGAACATTTTTAATCAATTCACTTTCACCCCAAGCAAGGCAGAAGCGCTACAAGTGCGTAGGGAGTTACAGACTGACTACAAGGAACATTGAAGATATAATACAAGATGACCTGGAATCAGGAATATAGAAGATGGCAATTAATGTTGTATTTAATTTTTTAGAAATTGTAACTATCGGGGAAGCAAGTAAACAGAAGGGAATTCTGCAGGCGAAAGTGCGAGAAAAAAAACTATTCGAGTAGAAGTGACGATTACATTTAACTACTTCAACGATAAAAGGGTTAGACCTAGATTCCAATTCAGTAACACGCTTAAATTCACGTAGTTGGAGCACCAGGGAAAAGCACATCAAAGCAGTTGCTGTGAAAATCTTTACAAACTTTTTGAAAATCGACAAATAAAGGGTTTCCTAAAGGATCTAAAGTTTGGTGATTTGCTCAGATTTTCTTAAATAGACCAGACCCAAAATGTTCAACATAATCTCTCTCTCTCCCCATATATATATATATATATATATATATATATATATATATATATATTGAATAATATCGACAAGTTTTGTCTATTAATTTTGTGTAGGATCCGTTCGTACCGTCCGATATACTTGATGGTGTTATCGTTGAAAGACAACAAAAAATCACAGTAATTGTTGATTTTTTTATCGGGTCTAAGATTTCGGCTCACATAAGCCATTATCAAAGAGTAAATATTAACACACAGTAAACATAGAACATTTAACTTATTAACAATAAAGAGAATTAAATCGAAGAGACAAGTCCATCCCTACCGTGGCGGATGACCGCAGACAGTGTCAAAATGGTGGCGTTGTGGTCCCCGATCCGATTACAGGCATTTGAGTCCGTTAGTTGAGATATCAAAATTTATCGTATTCAAACCAGGTTTAAGTTGTTTAATGTAGATAGCTTCCAGGATTTTGAGTTTCTGTTTATTATTTTCTTGTCTAAGTATATATGTGTTTTTGGCTAGTATCATGTGTTGATTTTTTGTTGTCTTTCAACGATATTACCATCAAGTATATCGGACGGTACGAACGGATCCTACACAAAATTAATAGACAAAACTTGTCTATAGTATTCAATGAAACCTGCATTAATGAAAAAATGCTGCCAAGATACACACAATATATATATATATACTGTAATGGTTGTTACAATGTTTTTAAATTCATAGTATCACTACACAAAAATTTTCATGTTTCGAAGCCAGCCCATTATGTTTTCGGTTTCATCCTCAGGTGATTTTTTAGAAATGAGAATTATCTAGTTGAAAAGCCAGTTTATCTGTGTTGGATTTGTTTTTTTTTGGGGGGGGGTGTTAGAGGGGTTGGTCTGTATTTTGAGTTCTGTTGACCTTTTTAAGGTCTTAGGGTTAAGTGTTTGTTTGTGGCTGAGTTCAGGATAGGTTAATCTATTAATCTTGTGAGGGCTGATGCTGCTGGCGCCTTGCGTGTTATTTGGTTTAGGGGTTGGTAGCTGTTGTTTTGTTTTGGGGTTGGTTTCTCCTTAATTTAATTTATGTTATTTTGTATTGGGGTGTGTGCTTTTTTTTGTTTTTTTTATTTTTTTGTCTTTTATAAAATATATTTTTTATAAAATATATCTTTCATAAAAAATATTTTATAACATTCCATAATATTTGAACAATTTTATAATATTATAAATATAATATTTTATAATATTTAAGAAATATATTTCTTATATATATATATATATATATATATATATATATATATATATATATATATATATATATATATATATATATATATAGGGAGAAAGAGGGAAGTTATGTTGAAAATTATTTATATATATATATATATATATATATATATATATATATATATATGAAATTATTTGTTTGAACATTATTTTTGATTGATACTCGTATTTAAGTAGATATTCTGTTTATATATTGATTTCTACCGGCCTGAATATTTATGATAAATTTTTGTTACGAAAATATATTATATTTATGGATTAAAGCGTTCAGTGTCATGGCTAGAGTGCATAGAAAGACATATAAGAGTAGGCATTGAGGTCAACACCCAGCGGTGAAGGTCTGTCTCATGCTTAAACTCATGATGGCCGGAAGATTACGTCTAAGCATGAAATAAACTGTAGCCTAGATGTGTTGACCTCAAAGCTCCCTGATATAGATATAGATATATGACCTGATGATTGTAGAGTTCATGAAACTCTGAGCTGTGCTATAGACTTAGGATAATATATATATATATATATATATATATATATATATATATATATATACTTCTGCGATAGGGTTTAGTCATCGCTTTTTCTGATAACAACAGATCATAAGCGAAATATGTCTATGTTCAAAGTCTTTTCAAATATTCTTATATATTTTTCCCTTTCGGAGAATTTTCATCCAAGTTTACTCGCACCCCTCATATATATATATATATATATATATATATATATATATATTTTTAAACACATGCAATAAAATCAAATAAGATGTTATTCCCATACATACACGTATATTGTATAGACATCGTACATAGAATAGACAATTTCGACGCCCACTTCCGTGTTGTTAGAAACATAGGTTCATTAAGGAGAGTGAGAAAACGTGACCACCGCTCAAATCTGCTGAACACAATTCCTGAGATACATAAATAGCTGGACGCCAACTTTTGTAGTGAAATTCATTCTGGAGTTTCTAACAAGGCAAAGAAAATATAAATTAAATACCCAGAAGATTTGTTTAAATTAAATTCAATTGATGATAAATTCAATTACTTGTTCTAATTAATATGATTGCTTGAATCCCATGTAATTGAAGAAAAATCCACAAACGAACAACAGATTAAGTCCTTTTTTCAAACATTCTTCATGTTCGAGTTGCGATGGACGAGATTTATGTTCTTTACTCTTCATTTCTTGAATATCTGATAATTTCCGCATTTCTTTCTTTCTCTTTTTCTTGCATTTTCGTCTTTATTTTTCTTTTTTTTTCATTCATCTTCATGCTTTTTTATTCTTTTTATCTTTCCTTTGTTCAATTCTTTTAGTTGTCATTATGAAGTAATATGTACTATACCAAAATTAAAACCCATTTCTTTATTTATTACGTGTTCTACTTTCTTTATCTCCTTTTCCCATATCTATCTATCTATCTATCTATCTATCTATCTATCTATCTATCTATCTATCTATCACATTCTGTTCATATCTAATTAGGTGATTCTTGATACAATCTAAAGAAGATTTTGCAATGTTACTGGTCCTGACCTGCCATCCCAGATTTAGTCACTTTCACATCGCCGTAATGTAACTTTTCTGTGCCTTTTACTTTAATGGCGATTGTCCTAATGAACTTTCTTATATGGCACATAGAGTTTATGAATATAAATGCAGTACTAGATTGGCAGTAAGGTCTCATCATTTTACAGTTGAATTGGCTACATTTAACTGTACCCTCTATGCTAACAGTTTCTTTACTTGCAATTCTTGCTTGTGGAACTCTCTTCCGGCTCTTCGCGTTTCAGCCAAATGTGATCTGCAACGTCAATCATTGTCTTCTGTCTTCTTGTTTCTTCTTCTGTCGTTGTTCTCACTTTTTAATAATGTTTTGCGTTTTCTTATTCTTTCATACTCAGTAACTTATTGTGTCTTAGTAGTTTTAATGCCTTGTTTGGGATGAAATGATTAAAACAAGATATCTTCTTTTTGTAATCATTTCTTCTAAGCAAGGCGAAACTACCACTAGGGCACAGGAGGTTACAGTGAGAAAAAAGACTGGATACAGTGGCCGTTGAAAAAGGATAGAAGATGAATGGGATTCAAGAAAACAGAAAATGGCAATTGGGATCGCATTTAAATTTTAGAAGATTGTAGCTATCAGGGTAGCGAGTAATCGTAAGAGTTTCACAGGCGGGAAATGCGGGCAAAAAACTGTTATAGTAGAAGTGGCGGTTACATTTAACTATTACAACGGTATCTATCTATCTATCTATCTATCTATCTATCTATCTATCTATCTATCTATCTATCTATCTATCTTAAAGCCTAATCCTGTTCTAACCTTGGCTGGCTTGTAACTTTTAATGCCTCAAAAACTAAGTCAGCAGCATTTCCTTACCATGAATCAGTTCCTGACTTTTCTTCAGTCACTAAATTGTTCTGACTCAATATCACTCCAGATCTAAAATGGAACTGATATATACGACCCATTGCTAAAGGTGCTGTAAAGTATGTTTGTTTCTGCTATGATTCATCCTTCAAAGTGTGAGATGAAATTTTTAAAAACGGGTTTTTACTGCCACCTCTGGGCTGGAGCTGGTTAATCAAGACTGGATTCTATCAAGGCTAAAAAAGCCTTGATAGAATCCAGAATTGTTTACGCTGTCTTAGGACCTCTTTCTCACAGACTTTGGCATCACAAACTTGTCTCTATCTTTTTTTTCTACAAATGTTCAGGTGAGCTACACTCTTGAGGCCTTGATACCTAAAACTCGCCATACTAGACCCACAAAGTTGAATCACCCACATTTCCTCTGTATACCAAGAAAGAGGAGTTTCCGCTAAAAAAAAAGTCTTTTTTCCGAGAACTACTTCCTTGTGGTACATAATCCCGCGTGGATGCTTCATCGAATACTACAATCTTGATCTCTTAAGATCAAGGGTCAGTTGCTATCTATCTTCAGAATCTTCACTTCCTTCCACACCACCTCCACATTTATATCACACACCTCATTCAGTAATCTTCTAATTTTAGTTTGGATTGAGTGAACTTTAGTAACAACAAGAAATACAAACTTGTCTCTCTTAAAACCCATTATTCAATTTTGTATATGAAATTTTCTTTCTTTCTCTCCTTTTCTTTTTTCTTTCTTTCTTTTTTTCTTTCTTTATTTATCTATCTATGTATTTATTCGTTTTCCTCTCTCCTTTCGTTCCTGCTTTCTTTCTTTCTTTTTTCATTTCCTGTTCTCCATTCTTTCTTTCTTCGTCTTCTGATCTCTTTTAGTAATTATTTTCTGGTTAAAAACGTTTTTCCTTCTTTCGTTTTCCAATCGTTTTATTTAAAAAGTACATCTATTCTTTTCCATTCACAAGCTTCCTTCCTTTCCTCTTCCCCCCTCTCTGTCTCTTTCTTCCTCTCTCTCTTTAAGCCTGTCTGTCTGTCTAGTTCTGTATTTCTTCCCTCGCCATTACTTTTTTCTAAGATTGATGGTTACCCGATGGATCACAGTACCTGGTTTATATCTCTCTGATATTTTAATGCTGATTTTATTTTATTTTGTAGGATTACAGCGGAATTGATCTGAAAGATCCCTGCAGTCGTTTTATAAAAGGAGATTATGAAAAGAATATTCGTAGAAGATCTTTCGGAAAGTCGAGAATAAACCGGTTAAACTAGTCATTAAATCGTTAATTAATGTGTACATTCACATGAGATTGAAGAGAAGTAGAGAAAGATGAGAGAAGCAATAAGAAAACATGGCCCTCTCAATGCTGATGAAGAGTTACTTTGACAATGATAACCGTTAAATTCTACCTTCTCTTTCTCACACACAAGCATACACAGATATAAAATGCAATCTCTCTATCTCTCTCTCTCTCTCTCTCTCTCTCTCTCACACACACACACACACACAGACGCACACACTCATACAATTATCCAATATATGCATATATTAGTTAAGTGTCATACGTGATACACCCTTGGGCGATCATGTCTCTTTCGATCCATGACTGACTAGGCAGAAGATTTTGGCGCAGTAGGTTACCATTTCTTTCTGTGGTAAACTGATCGCCAACCAAGGCTATAGAATTCAATCTGCCCTGCTATTTAATCCATAGAAGAAGATATATTAATACATTTCCCAAGGCAGAAGAGATGGATTAATACGTTTCCCAGCGTAAGTGAAAGCAACGAATTCAACTATAATTCGAACTCAGCTCCCCGATTTCTTATTTCGAGCCGATATCCACTACACCACAACACACATATCCATGACTATATTGTTGAATATTTTAAAAAAATGGTGACTATGTCTTTTAATCAGTTTTTCTTGGCCTCAAACTAATCGCTTATCAACTGATAGAAATTCTTGAACGCACAATCAACGCATTAATCAACTTTTTTATGGTGTCAATTAAAAAAATGTTTATTCGTGGATTTTCATCTGATGTTAAGCGTTTACTTTGACACTAAGAAAGGTTTATTTAAAAAATATTGACCATCATTTTTCAACTGATACATTAGACAATACCTATATAAATGAGAATTTGGTCTGTAAATATGGTAATGTGTAGATTAGCTGTTTCATATTATAAGGAAACATTCGGCATTCATTAACCGAACAGTTAGCGTTGGTGTCGATTGAAATTTACCAAATATTTCTTTAAAAGAAATTTATCAGGAAAATAAATTTCTCAGCAGCACTATTGTTGCTCTTTCTAGTACTAATGGAGGATTATCCCACCATTCTTCTTTGAAGTATTGTAGAAATTATTGGTTTTGTTATTTTTTCTTTGAGTTATACGTTCTAATCGTTGCAGTTGTTTAGATTCTTAAATTATACCATTTTTACTGTTTGTATTGTTTTTACTATTGTTCTTTGTATTGTTTTTTGTTTTAGTTTTATTTATTATTATTTTGTAGCACCAGTCTGCAAAATCCGACGAATGAATGTCCTCTTCAAAACCCACAGCTTGACCGATTTACTATAATTCATTTTTAATTATTGATCTGAGAAAACATTTACATTTAGCTAATAATTTTTGCATGAAATCCAGATGAGAGTGGAGATCTGACAGGGCTATTTGAGAACTCAACTAGAGTTCAAAGGTTAATGTTTTACCTCAGTATCCTCTGGTAATATAAAAAAATTCAAAATTTTCAAAAACCTATGCCCATTTCAACGAACGAATTTAACACCCATCTCATCGCCGATAGCAAAATATGATGGTAAAATACACTTATTTGTTTGTGTGTGTAAAAAACAGAAGTACGTGTAGGAAAAAAGAAGAAAAAAATGAAAAACGTGGCAGATTCTTGCTGTCGGAACTGTAAGTTGTTCTCTCTTGGTGACAGAAACGAAAAGAGATACATTAAAATAAATTTAAATTAACAAAAATATATTTCAAAATGGGTCTGACGAAATAACGGCCTTGCGAAAGTTTCAAGGTTACGATTAAAGGGTCATGAATAATGTTAATATCAAAATAAATTAGTTAAATAATTTAAGTTAAAAATTTCACCGATAAGGAAAAGAGATTAAAGAATGGGAAATTATTATATAACTGAATCATATGTCTAATAAAAAGAAAATCAACTGCTAAAAGAATTTTAATTTTTGATAAATTATTAGAAAATTAAATAAAAGATTGGGGCTGGAAAAAGAATGTTTACAGGATTAGTAACGTTGTTTAAATTCTTCTACCGAAATTCCGATATAACCGTGATAATTATTTTTGTTATTTTTGGAGATGTTGGTTTGTATTTTACCATAGATCACTTGGGTAGACTCCAACATTTTCTCCCAAAATAACAAAAATAATTATCATGTTTCTATTAGGATCTCGGCAGGAGGATTCAAACAACGTTACTACTCCCATAAATAATCATTTTCCAAACCCAATCAAAAATTCCAAACTTTCTCTTTCCCGAAGATTTTGGTTGGAGACTAATAGGACCTGTCCGTATCCCCAATAACCTTTACGATAGATGCAATCTATGTATAGTTGAAAAGAATAAAATATTAAAGCATCCTCGGTAAAAATTGTTTTTGAACTTAAAAAAAAGAATTTATAAGCAAATGCTGTCATAAATATAAATTTAAGTATAGGATAGGTATGGATGGAATAAAATTCCGTATCCAAAGAAACAGTATTCTTAAAAAAAAGTAGAACGAATAACATTTATTCAGAATTTATAACATAAATATGTTATAATGTCACTACAAAAGTAGCCATTTTATTTCGACACTATATGTGTCTTATCAAGTGATGAGGTTTCTTCAATTTGAAATAAACCTCATCACTTGATAAGACACAGAGAGTATTGAAACAAAATGGTTGCTTTTATAATGATATTATAACATGTTTGCGTTATAAATCATGAATAAATATAAATTTAAATTCAGATAAAACCTCCCTAATAATTAATCTAAAATTAAAATTTATTATAATTAAATAAATTAAATTATATTGTATAATAACCTTGCTTAACTTAAAACTATATTCCTGCTAGTTCTATCGTTTGATATTGATGCCGTCAGGGATTTAAATGTAATTTCCTAATAATTAATCCAAAATTTAATTTCCTTAAAATAATTTTTCTATTTCTTCTTATTAGCCATATAACTACAGAATATTATATCTTCTCCTTCTTAAATATTTTTTCATCCTCGTTCTATATTTTTATTTTTTACCTAAGTGATAACCCATTTGTTTTGGTATCAATGCCGTTATACATTTAAATTTCATTTAATTTTCAAATTATTAATCTAAATTCCTTTAAATAGTTGTTTTAGCCTTTCTTATTAGCAATATAATTATTTTTATATATGTTATATAATAATTTCCCGTTATTTTTCCTTCTAATTTTATCTTCTACTTAAGTGATATTTAACCAGGTGATTTTTTATATTAATACCATCGTAGACTTATTTTTTATTTAATTTCCAAATAATTCATCTAAAAATTAAAGCTCCTTAAAATAGTTGTCTTTTTTCTTATTACCCATACAATTTAATTATATTATATAATAACTCCCCGTTCCTAAATATTCTTTCCTTATCTGTAGAATATTTAACTTAAGTTATTTAACCGATTTATTTTGATATTATCATTATTCATGACCCTTTAATCATATCTTTGAAACTTTCATAAGGCCGTTATTTCGTCGGACCCATTTTTTAAATATATTTTTGTTATTTTTAATTTATTTTAATGTATCTTTTTTGTTTCTGTCACCAAGTGGAAACTTAGAGTTCCGACAGCAAGAATCCGTGACATTTTTCCTTGTTCTTTTTTCTTTTGTTTTTCCCTACTCTTACTTCTGTTTTTTAAACACACAAACAAATAAATTTATGTTAACATAATGTTTTGTTATTACTGATGAGATGAGTGTTAAATGTACTCGTTAAAATGGGCGTAGGGTTTTAGAAAATTTGATTTTTTTTATATGTAATAAATATTGGCTCTGTGAATAAATAGATTTAATTACATTAAACCCTTTGACCAGATCAGTTTTAATATTTAATATTAATAGGATCCGTTTGGGATTTCTCTTCAATCTGATTTATTTAGGATTTATAACCAATATATATATATATATATATATATATATATATATATATATATATATATATATATTGTTACGAGGATGCATTTATATATAAAAAATAATATTAATAATGTCTAAAAAAAACTATAGTAAGGGATTCTATTGAGTCCTACTTGTTATTACAAAAAAGTTTTAGTCCATGAAGTAGCCGCAAAAATAGAGAAATTAGGAATAGAACGTTTTGGAAGATACTGAATGTTCCAGTAAAATCGAGAGAATTCTAAAAGATTCTAGAATATGAAAATTAGGTGTTAGCTCCTAAAATGAGGTTGTGGGAAGAGAGTCGTTAGTTGTCAACAGGATTTGCTGACATTATCAACTCCGGCTTTGATTCAATGATTTATATCCAGCCGAAAGAATCTCTAAGAAAAGTCGCCGACCAACTAAAACCTGAAAGAGAACCTCATGGAACTATATGGGTAAATAGATATTTTGGACTTTTTTCATTGACCATACTTGAAATTATTCTTTATATACACATTTAAAGATTTTCAAAAAGTATAGCACTTTAACTACCTCGTTAATTTAACTGGTTAAAGATACTGACCTTTCCTTTCCCTTTGTAACACTTTGCCTGCCAGTAGTAAACTCTACTGTTTTCTATTTGAATGCAAAAACTGTATATTTGTAAATATTTTTATTTAACGGTTTTGTAAATGAAATATTTGTCTGTAATTTTTAACTCTGAGTTTTGGTCAATCTTTTTTTCTTCTTTTGTTACACTTAACACGTAACAATATGTATATGCATTGTTTTTTATATTCATAGAGAAATGCCGCTCAGTATCAGACAGAGCGTGACCTATCCACGCTATATATAGTGGGAGTAGTGGAACTTGGTCTGAGACGTGAAACAGGCAGTTACTCTTCAATGTTGGCTGTACACGCAAAATCTACCTAATATATAAAAATAAATTAAATAACACTAATTCTATCTTCAATGAAAAATTCCAAGCAAACCAAATTTATCAAATCTATCTGCGTTTCAGTGACGCACATAAAAGAGACAACAGCATTTCCACATACACACATGTACGCAAATATAAAATATTCAACCAAATACAAAATCATCACGACATATCGCTACATTTCAACGATCTATTCGAAAATGATATTTACAGACTTTTCATCACACACTTACAGATATATACTTATATTAACTAACGTTGCCGTCCAGGATACACCTAAACAAACAAAGCGTTTTTACCTAAACACACACATACACTATTATACACTTTACCATCCAAAATATTCCACACACATACATTAAAAAATAGTTATCTATTGCTTTAATATACATGACACATATCGGACTACTAAGAATTAATCCCAAATCACAGCATACTAATATATTGTCTCTTTGTCGTTTCTTCATTTTTCACTCAGTCTCTGAAATTGATTTAATAAAAGTGAAACATGTTAGATTGTGATACGATTACTATTTAGTTTTTTTTTTCTTATTCTATCATCATTTCGGATTCCAATCTATTTATTCAACTCATATATACATGTTTGCGTGTGATTACTTGATGATTCGAATTATATATATATATATATATATTTCAAATAGTAGGAGGATTTGAACAATTATTAAGTAAATCATCGAGCTTTATATTCGACCTCAACAGAATGCAGAAACACTGGACGGCCGTTTCGTCCTATATGTGGAACTCTTCAGCAGTACGCATCCACTACCAGGAATCGAAACCCGACAGTTAGGTTATTAAGCTGATGTCATACCAACTGTACCACGAATTAAGTGCGCCGCTCCTCACGAATTCCGTGGTGGAACTCCTCCAAGTTCCTTTGCCCATAGGATAGAGCCTCCCCAAGCCACGACTTCTCCAACCAAGCCGCTAAATCCATAGCGACTGACGTAGTTGAAGCACAGAGATATAATTCAAATAGTAGGAGGATTCCTTTGTCATCAGGGCCCGTGTTACAGTTGGTATGACGCCAGCTTAGTAACCTAGCTGTGGGGTTTCGATTCATGGTAGTGGATGCGCACTGCTGAAGAGTCCCACCTATAGGACGAAACGGCCGTCCAGTGCTTTCTGCATTCTGTTGAGATCGAGCATAAAGTTTGATGATTTACTTAATAGATATATATTTTGAATAAAATACTTATGTTATAATGAATGCAATAATTGATGCATAAAATAGATAATATATTGTTGAACGCTCTCGATATTAATAATGTGACTAATCTTAATTAAAACCTACTACAAGCAGTTAAACATTGTGATTGAAATGTGAAGAATATGAAATGTGAGAATCAAGTCTGCAAATGATTTGGGCAATATTTTCTCTTTAATTAATTGCAAATGAAAAAGAATACAATTTGCCTTATCTACGCAGTGTTATCAAGATTGACTAATAAAACGAGAACTTATCATTTTTTTCTAATTTATTGTATTTAATTGTTGAATATTAAAGGGAAATGGAAATCACACAATCAAGTGCGTTAGCTTTTTAATTGAAATGCATTACGTCAACTTAAGTAGTGCAATAAATACAATTAATGGATGCTTAAGATTCTTACTCATGGGCTGACTAAATCTATACATATATGTGTGTGCGCGTGTGTTTGTGGGTTAGCGCATGAGCATTTGTTTGTGAGAGTGAGTTTTATTATTCAGAATAAATAAGTGTATATCTGTATATATTAAATGAATGTTGGTATCACTTGATATTTCTATCTATCTATTTTTTCTTTCTTTAATCCTCTTCTTCATAAACACTATTTGACATCCTCTATCTCTTTTTCTTTGAAGCAACTATCTTTAATATTATTATTATTTATTCCATTTTTTTTTTGTAGTCGTCTATAATTTCCTCTTTTGGACTTCATCTTCCCAACAGTTCATCTATACCTTCTTTCTTTTCTTTTCCTTTCCATTTCTTTTTTTAACATTTTTCTCATTTCATTTGACTGTTTTCATGTCAGTCGATCTCATCAACAGATAGATCATCTACAGAAGGAAATAGCTAAAATAGTAAGAAAGATAGTAGCAAGCAAGCAAGAAAGAAAGAAAGAAAGAAAGAAAGAAAGGAAGAAGTGAAAATAGCATGAAATAAAGGAAAAAGAGAGATATGCAGGAGATTAAGGGGGATTGGAACTTTGAAACTTGCTATTACCTTACATCAGGGTCATATTCTGCTGGACGAACTGAAGAAGTTTTTGAAAGATACTCAAAGAATGTGCGTTGTGGCGCAGTGGATATCGAGTCGGAACGAGAAATCGGGGAGCCGAGTTCGAATTCCAGTTGAATTCATTGCATTCACTTACGCACAAATACCCTTGGGAAAGGTATTAATCCGTCTATTCCTGCCAGTTATGGATTAAATAACAGGACAGATTGGGTTCTACCTCAGAAAGCAATGGCAACCTACTGCGGGATAATCTTCTGCCCAGTCAGTCATGTCTCTTTCGAGACATGATCGCCCAAGCGTGTATCACGTATGGCACTTAACTGGCTGACTCAAAGAATCTGCTAAATTTGACCTTCTCCAGTCAGAAGTATTAAAACAGAGGAACCAAGGCGGTTTCTTGTTTCTCCAAATAATAATAATAATGTGAAGGATAAAGCAGAAGTAGATTTTTCGAAATATTTCAATTTTTTTTTTTTATTCAATTATTTGAATAATCTATTTCACCATTTCTTTTTTTTTTAATTATTTTTGTCCGACAAATATCAAGAAAATTAAGTTTCTTATTTTCTCTATTCGTTGATCTCCAGTTCTCGTAATTCTATTTTACTCGTCCATTTTTTCAGTGTTTATATAATTTTTTCATGTTCTCTTTCTTTTTAGCTTTTACTTTTTTGTTAATCATTGTTTCCTTCTTTATTTTCTCTCTTTGTCCACATTGTTCACTTTTCTTTTATTACCAATTTTACTTTGATTTATTTCGTTTCTTTCTTTCTTTTTCTTTATGTAACGATAACTTCCATTTCTCTTTAATTTTGCTTCAGTTACTGATTCTCTTGTTTGTTTGATTCTGTTTTTCATTTTTCTTTCGTTATTTCTTTCAATTTTTCTGTATCCATATTTCTTTCTTTCATAATTCTTTCTTTAATATCTTATTACATTTTCTTTCTTTTAAAATTTCAAGAAAGACTCTTTTAAGATGTAATTTTGTTCTTTTTCTTTTTTGTAGATATTTTCATTTCTTGTTCTTTTTCTATACAAAAAGATTTCTTGTCTTCTTAGGTTTTTCTTTTTTGTATTTGATTAATTACTCAATGAAATCCTATTTTAAATATCACTAAACTTGCCGACATCTCTCTCTCTCTCTCTCTCTCTCTCTGAAGTAATATTCATATTCTCCTTCTCTCTTTTTCTCTCATTTTACTTTCTTTCTCCATTAAAAAAAGCAACTTAAATATAACAGAACTTAAGAAGCCACCCCTTGAACAAAAACGAACTGCGTTAAATAAATACGCCATTGACAGTTTGAAAGATAGAAGCTGACGAACGATTCGAATGTAACAGAAATTGCTTCCTTTGCTTAAAATCAACTTGGAAATTATTTTGCTTTTGAAGAATTTTCTCTCTTCCTATTTTTTTTTTCATCGCACAACTTCTTTACGTTTGAAACTGAGACATCTGCCAGTTGTTGATCTAAACAAGCGATTACACCCAACAATTAACGCACCGATTCATTCTTTCTGTCTATGTATCTATCTAGTGAGTTGAATATCTATCTATTTGTTCACTGAATTTCCACATCAGTAATGTCTAGTAATTCCCGATAAACAAGTGCATTCAGTATCCCAGCACTTTGTTGATTTAAAAGTATCTCCCAGTTCCAATAATAATTAATAAAATAAACTTTTTATACTTTAGTTATTAAAATCCAGTTATTATTATTATTATTATTATTATTATTATTATTATTATTATTATTATTATCAATATATTTCATTTTCTGCTATGGTCCCACTACCTGCCAAGTCTTCGGGAAGACCTAAGGTAGGTAGTGGTGCATTGTTCAGGTTTCATTTCTAACTCCTAGCGTTACATGGACAAAGTTGTTTTTAATGTGTGGGCTGTACTTATGAAGACAATTGTTTGTATTTCATTTAAGCTTGGATTTCCAGGGTTTTTTTTCATTATGATTTTGTATTCCTTTATTATTATTATTATGTCATTTTTCATCATATTTCGATTTCTGCTTTGGTCTCACTACCAACCAAATCTGCGGGGAGACCTAAGGCAGGTCGTGGCGTGTTGTTATGGCTCCATTTCATGTTTTTCTATCTTCCCTCTCATCCCTAGCATTAAATAGATAAAGTTTTACTTAGTGTGTGGGCTGTACTTAATAAGACAATTTTTTGTATATCTCTTAAGCTGGGGTTTCCAGGGATTCTTTCAATGTGTTGTTTTGTTCCATTTTTTATCATTCCAAGTGCACCTACTATCACTGGCACAACTCTTGTTTTCAATTTCCACATTTTTTCTATTTCAATTTTCAGGTCTTTATATTTTGACAGTTTTTCAAAGTCCTTGATTGCTATGTTACAATCCGCTGGACAAGCCATATCAATTAATAGACAAGTTTTCTCCTTCTGGTTTTTAACAATAATGTCTGGCCTGTTTGCTTCAATTTTTCTGTCTGTGTAGATGGTGTAATCCCATAGAATGGTTACATCTTCTATTTCTGTAACCGGTGCTGGGTGATGTTCATACCAGTGTTTGTTTACAGATTTTCCATAATGTTTGCACATTGTCCAATGTAAAAATTGCCCAACTCTATCGTGGCGATTTTTATATTCATTTGGGGCAAGCACAGAACAGCCTGAAATTAGATGGTCTATTGTTTCCTGCATTTTGGATCCATATTATTATGCATAATATTTGCCTGAAAGTTTCTAGTGAAAAGACTTTGGTCTTGTGCTGCAAGAATAAAGCCTTCAGTTTCAGACTTTAATGCAGATGCACGTAACCATCAATGAGTATTAACTTTGTCAACATTGGATTTATTGGCACGTTCTGGATATTGGCCATGCAGAGGTTTGTCTTGCCAGCGCTGTTTCATCTGTTCAAGAGCTTTATCTTTGGCTTTCATTTTCATATTTTTTGCCGCAATAGTTGGTTCTTGGCTTCTGTTTTGCTTTTCTACAGAATCTACTAACTGTAAATCTTGTTTGTATTTACTGCCTTCTTTTATTATTGAATATTTTTTCTTTCTTTCTTCATGTTGCCTTACTAATTGTATCATCCAATCCTTTGTTGTTTCTATGTATGTTAGTAAGCCAATAGTTGTTGTCTTGTATGACAATTCCAACTGAATAAGACCTCTTCCACCTTCTTTATGGGGTATGTATAGACGATCTACATCAGACTTTGGATGATGCATCTTATGCTTAGAAAGAAGCTTTCTTGTCTTAGAATCCATTCGTCTGATGTCGCTGAGAGTCCAGTTTAAGATGTTGAAGCTATATTGGACAACTGGGACTGCAAGGCTATTAATGGCCATAACTCTGTTCTGAGAATTCAATTCAGTTTTTAATATCATTCGTAGCCTTCTATAGTAATCTTTACGCACTATTTCTTTCATTTTTTTATGGTGAATGTTTTCACTCTCATTTACATCTAGGTATTTATAAGCTTCTTCTGGTTTCAATTCTTTTATTGTTACAGCAGGGTCTAAGCTAATTGAGGATGTTTCTTGTATTGATCCACGTAAAACTGTAGCTTTAGCACATTTATTCAAATTGAATTTCATTCCAATGTCTTCTGAAGCATTTTACAGTTTACAGAAGACCTTTATTATTATTATTATTATTATTATTATTATTATTATTATTATTATTATTATTTCCTTTGATTTCTGTTGTATACCCATTTGATCTCGGGGCCCAGCTGGAGATCTAAGGTCAGAAATTTCATCATAACAATTTCCACTCAACATTTTTGCAAAAATAGAAAACTTAAAAGCACATAAATTTTACATAGATAAAGACCTTAGTATAGGGGGGGGGACTGTGCTTGTGAGAACAATTTTTTCATTTATTTAAGGCATGGTTTGCCAGAGACTCCGTCAATGAGTCTATCTCTTTTCCAATCAAACCCAAAGACCCAACCACAAATGAAATTATTGACGTCTTCATGTGCTACATTTTGTTTATATTTTCTACTTCAAGATCCTTGTATTTTGATAGTTTTTGAAGATATTCAATTCTACATTACAGTTATACTTAATATGTGGCAATTAATGTATAGGTAGTGGTTCCCACTCAGTAGCCTCTAACTCTAAGTGTTCATCACTTTTGGGATTATTTTTGCCTTTCCTTTCCACTTAGTAATCAATGCTAATTTATTTACCCATGTCTGCAAATCTGTCAGCCATAGTAATACCCCAATGACGACTAGCATGATTTTGACCTTGGACAAGGTCACACTCCAAGGCCTTGCGGGTATTAAACTTTAATGGTTTATAGTTGATTATAGTTTTGCTTTATCTTTTTACACAAAGGACTTGATAAAACACTGCTTTTTCCTATTTCATCTTCCACGTTGTTTCTGTTTTATATTTTGTATCAGGATTTTGTAGAGATGGAAGTTACTGACTAAAGAGAAAACTAAAATAACTCAGAAAAATTCCAGTTCACTGTAAATTGTTAAACACATTTACTAATAAAGAAGCAGACAAGA
Source organism: Ascarosepion bandense (assembly GCA_037127315.1). Lineage (NCBI taxonomy): Eukaryota > Metazoa > Mollusca > Cephalopoda > Sepiida > Sepiidae > Ascarosepion > Ascarosepion bandense. The sequence goes on from JBBBDQ010000902.1 coordinate 1,391,889, forward strand.
AATAGTCTGTTTTTCGATGTCTCATGTTGCACGCCATATTCAGCGGTGATAAAGAGATATTTATGCTTTTTGAGGAAACCTTAATTGCATAGACCACCAACTATAAAAAGCTGTACAAAATTAATAGACTCTACTTTTGTTTTTAATTGTCATTTCATAACGGCTTTATGAAATGTGCGATATTAAACATTTCAGCGTCTGTTGAACCCTAAAGGTTTTGATTTAATCGAACTAATGGCATGCATTAGCGACAAATTGAGAAAAATTACTACAGAATTTTAAAATATTTATGACATTATAAATGATTATAAGAACAAATTTAAATAAAATTAAAATATTTTCTGCAAAAATTCATTATCTATTGATTTTTTTAAAGACAGTAGAATCCATAATATACTTAATTCTTGAAAGCAAATAAAAGTTTGTTTTTTTTCTAATTAACTAACGTCTTAGTTCAACTTAATTTTTATTTCATCATTTCAAGTAGATTTTGGTGGGGTTTGTCTTACAAAAAAATTTGATGATTTAAATTCTCCAAGTACTTGTGCTTATAACTAATATAAACATTAAGCACTACAACAATGAATTTCTTGAAATTACACGAAATTAAATAAATGATGGAGAATAACAGATGTAAAAAAAATTTTCTGAAGTTTTCTAAAAAAAAAAGGCTTCTAAAATAATCTTATTGATTTATGAATAAATCCTGAAAATGTAGTCAAAATCCAACAATAATCTGATTTTGCAAAAATTTCCAAATCATCGTGTTTTTCAACGCAAAATTTTCCGTGCTAATTTATGGTCCACCCACACCGCTGCGCATGAAAAATAAAATATTTAATCTGAACTTCGAACGTTCTAAACAGGATTAAAAATCATAATTTAAGAATAAAAGAATGTTTTTTCCTCTTAATAATAACACAGATTTTAACGGTAAGACTTTGTTTTTTTATGTTTGGGTCATTTTTTATCATGTATGCTCATTTTTAGCGAATTATTAGAAATACATACATGTATGAATTATCGGATGTGCCTTGTGGTGCAATAGATATTGGCTCGGAACGAGAAATCGGAAAGCCGAGTTCGAATTCGAGTTGAATTTGTTGCATTTACTTACGCTTAAATTCCCTGGGGAAAGGCATTAATCCGTCACTTCTTCCTCTATTAATGGGTTAAATAGCAAGACAGGTAGCTTCAGTAGCATTGTTTGGCAACCAGTCTACCACAGAAAGTAATGGCAACCTTTTCTGGAAAAATCTTCTGCCCAGTCTGTCATGTCTCTTTCGAGACATGATCTCATAAGCGTGTATCACCTATGTCACTTAACTGACATGTATGAATGTAAAGAATTTGTGATTAAAAATATAAATCATTAATTCTTTAAAAATATTTTTATTAATTCAAACGTTATTTTTTAGTAGATCCCCGTATTTGAATAAACGCCCTGTTTTTATCATTATTTTAAACTTATTTCGTCTATCCGCCTGCACAATATATTATAACCGTTTTCTTTTACTCTTTAAATGACCATATCAAAATAAAAATGCGTATTTTTCTGCCCTTTTGTACACATTTAGAAGATGTTGCTCATTTGAAATTAATTCACTATTATAGAAAAACACTTTTTCGAAAGTGTGTTTATTTAAAAATTAATTCTTGGTGCGAGGGGGGGGATTTTCTCAAGAGAGATTAACGATTTCTACCTCGCAAAACAGAACCAATTTCGAATGTAAGTTAAGGTCGTCTCTGTTCCCTTTGTGCTAATGCAAAAGCATGAATCCACTTGTTCTTCCAAGATATATTAACAAAATATCTCATCAATGGCATCTTCTCAACTGTTGGTGAAAAAGAGTGTAAGTGCAGAAATATTTTTAAAAATGCTGCTTATGACGTCTTCAAATTGAGAAGCGCCTTTATGATGCATTAGATTTTGTTTACCCATTTGAAGAAACGATTTGATGGAACTTATACCAACATGCTGATAAAGATTCAAAACATCAGTTGGAGATTCAGCCTAATATTGACCTACATCTACGGAGATATCACACGATTATCCTTTAAGCTTTTGTAAAAACGGCTACAATTTGCTTGCCACTGTTGTCGAGCGTAAGATGAGGTGATCTCATCCTTGCTTCTTTGACAACAATCTAGAAGTGTTGTATAGAGGAAACTGACATATCTACACACGATCTGAGTTCAGTAATGCTTGATCGTGTTATGTGGGGTGGGACTGCCGATGGATTTGCAACTAACCACAGGTTGGTCGAAAGATGATGATGATGATGATGATGATGCATGAATCAATTCAAACAGTTTACCACCGACTTACTTTTGTTTTTCGTTTTTTTTTTTAATCATATCACCCCAAGCAAGGCGGTAACGCCACTAATGCACAGGGGGCTACGTAAGAGTAAGATTGGAAAAGAGAAAAACCGGAAACCACATCCTAAACAGGAAACAAGGGATGAGCCTCTACACCTGTTCAATAGACGTGGGTGGAGTGTGAACCGGGCGATAGTTTAGTCTATCTACTCCAAGCCAGAAGCCCTATAACATTAGAATCAATTTTGCATACTTTTAATGTGTCACGCATATTTCTGATTGCGATCTATTGTCTACCAGTTTATTTTCAAACAGTTCAACACTTATGGGCTGTATTATATTCTCTTCGGCATTGTATTGAAACACACCCCAGCATCGCTCTGTGTGGGATTTTTTTAGCAATATGAATAAATTGGTTAATATATTGATCAAACGAACAAACCTCTTACCTTGTTGTGTATTTCAGCTTGGCTCACATCAAACATTTTTTTCTAATAAGTTTCTTCTCGGTGTTTTTGCCAATTCAAACAGTTATACAACATGATGCCTTCTTGGGTGGACATTCACTTCTCGAAAAACTTTATCTTTAACGTCAGTCAAATTACTGATAAGTCTGGTACAAGGCTAAATTAAGTTAAGAAATTTTAGTCGCGTCAGTCCTACTGTATTTGTTTCGTACCTCAAAAAGCAGAATTATCTGTTTTTATCCACTAAGAATAACGTTTGTAGTAATAAAAATATCAAATTAAGCAAACTCTTAAAAATTGCTTTGTTTGTTTAGATTCAAAATCGAGTAGATATGGGCTTTCGAGAAAATCTAAACGAAGAAATGTGGCTTTATTTTAAAGCGGAAATAACCTTACAAGACAGCGTCGCTCACTGTAGCCGAGCGGTCAGAAAGGCACCTCAGATCAAACGTTGGATGCAAATTTGAAACCTGACTGAGAGTAAATTTTCTTTATTAACTTTTCCGGAATGCGCAATGATGGTAGACTTAATATACAATGTTTAAAATATTAAACAAAGAAACAAAAATGCAAGTCTATTTTAGACACGAATATCCATTAAAATAACGTTTGAAGAAATAAATATATGTATTAAATAGATTTGTTAATCCGACATTATTTTTATTAATATAAACGTTACTTTTAATGGGTAGACTTGCTTTAAGTTGTTATCCCTCTTATTTTATTTTCTGAAAGAGTGAAATTTATAACAACCTAAAAATTTAAAGATAAATTGTGCCTCACGATAGGAATCGAATCTTTTTCCTAGAAGCTGTTGCCCTGATAGAAAACGGGCTAAAATTTCCTTTCCTGTCAAGAGGAACAATTATTGTAGATTTGGGCCGGTTGTTATGCATTTCGGATGTGCGTTGTAGTCCAGTGGATATCGGCTCGGAGCGAGAAATCGGGGAGCCGAGTTCGAAATCCAGCTGAATTCATTGCCTTCACTTACGCACAAATACCCTTGGGAAAGGTATTGATCCGTCTCTTCCTTCCAGTTATGGATTAAATAACAGATTGGGTTTTATAGCCTTGGTCGGCAACCAGTCTACCGCAGAAAGCAATGGCAACCTACTGCGGGATAATCTTCTGCCCAGTCAGTCATGTCTCTTTCGAGACATGATCGCCCAAGCGTGTATCACGTATGGCACTTAACTGACTGTTATGCATTTCATTGCTTAAGAAAATGAATAACATGGAAAATACCTCAAACACGTGTATCTATTTTAAAAAATTCACAGTTGCTCTTCGAAGCTCATTAGCTAGTCATGCTAGAGAGCCCAGACTTCCTTACTATTAATCCTAATTAAGGGGAGATGAGATGGAGTCACACGTTTCTATTGGAATTTATGCGAAAGCAAACACAATGGCCGACGACAGAATTTCAACTCTGTACAACAATAGCATTGATAACCACGACGCTAAGCTTGAAAAGCAAAAGCCACAATTTAGATGTGTGCTTTCTTTCTAGACTGATTTTTTCATTTCAAAACTTGACGCAACACAATCTTTCTAGACTTTTTCTCCTCTTGGTAATTTGATGAGTCTATTTATAATAAGAATAACTTCTCTCTTTTCTCTCTTTTTTCCATTTTATATGGATAAAGAGTCAAGTGCATTTGAAAGTTTTTGCTGATAGGGCCTGCAATATCTGTAACGTTTGGCTCTTAGAGAGTTATCTCCCTTGCATTCTCTTTCTTATCACAATATACTTACAAAACCGACGAAAGACCGATTCCGTAGAAAGGAGCAGTACAACAATAATACTTCGACCCTTATTACGTGTGTACTAAGCTTGAAAAAAAAAGCATTTTTAATGTCCCGCTGGCATATTTGCCGAGTTTCACGCAAAATATTACGCAAATTCGTCGTTTGAATTTGTTCGCAATCGTAAAGACTGCTGATAAACACAAACGATGAACAGTACAACCGCATCATGTAGAATCCGGTAAATTTTTGCTACTATTTTGTTTCTATAATTTCAATATAAAATATTTAAGAACTTACATTCATCTTGCACGTTAGCAATAACCGCCAATTTCCACTTTCAATGTTAGTTGTATGTTTTAATTTGTGTGTGTACGAGCTGCCACTCTCGTGCCTGTACGTATGTGTATCTACTTTGTAAACATTTGGTTAGTTTCTAATTCAGTTGCTTTTTTTCCCATAGGTACTAGTGGTTGGTGTTCGAGCCTCGTGAGAATAAAAAAGTTTCCAGTGGAAATGTTGAAGTTAATTCTCACTTGAAAGTTCATTTTTTTACGTTATAATTTAAAATATCTATATGTTAACTCAATATATATATATATATATATATCTATATATATATATATATATATATATATATGTGTGTGTGTGTGTGTGTGTGTGTGTGTGTGTGTGTGTGTTCACATATGTCTTTATGCTTAAAGTCAAATACGCCCAGATATATGAATAATTATATAGGCACTAACACATGAATATGAATAATTATATAGACACAAACCCATCCCTACTTAAGAATACGTCGGTGAGTGTAAGCCAAAAGCCCATTAGTCTCAGTTAAGATAACACAAGAAGAAGAAGAAGAAGAAGAAGAAGAAGAAGAAGAAGAAGAAGAAGGGTTAGAACAAAGGTTTCCAAAAGGGAATAACTATATTATTGATAATATGGAAGCGATTGTTTTAGATGTGGCTCTTGGATATCTTGAAAAAAATATACAAGCTGATAATCTAAAAGTAATGAAGAGAAAATAGAAAGCGATAAAGAGAGAAAGAGAGAAAGAGAGAGAAAAGAGAAAAAAGAAAGTATTTGAGTCGGCAGCGAGAAAAAAATCAATACTCTTTCACTTTAGCATAAATTGATGTGTGCGAATATCTTGGGCGCCTGAACAATACAGCATTTGACTGGTGTGATTAAAGTTGGATTATTTTCGTTGGTGTAGTTAATAATTTAGTGATGGAGAAGGCGCAAAAGAAAAATAAATGACTGGATTTAGAAAGAAAGAAAGAAAGAAAGAAAGAAAGAAAGAACGCGCTAATAGGAAACAAGGAGAAAGGGATTGATAAAGAAACCATAAATATCTGGATCTAAGATAGATAGATAGATAGATAGATAGATAGATAGATAGATAGATAGATAGATAGATAAAAAGAAGACGACAATAGGAAACAAAGTGAAAGGGATTTATCAGAAAACCATCAATGACTGGCTCTAATTAGAAAAAATACAGAAAAAGGCGTTATAGAAAACAAGGAGAAAGGGATTGATGAGAAAACTATAATAAGATTAGATCTAAGAAAGAAAGAAAGAAAGAAAGAAAGAAAGAAAGAAAGAAAGAAAGAAAGAAAGAAAAGTTTCAATGGGAAGATAAAAGAAAGAAAAAATGAAAGCGCTCGTAGGGATCAAGGAGAAAGTTGTCGATGAAAATACTATAAATAACTGTGTCTAAGAAAGAAAGCAAGGGTTCATAGGAAATAGAGTGAAAGGGATTGATACGGAATTCATAGTTGAAAAAAATGTTAGACTTGAAGATGAAGAAAAAACGAAAAACAAAAAGAAGTGAGTCAATGAAAATACAAAAGAAAAAAAGGAAAACGGAAATCAAATATGAGGAGAAAGGGATCCGTTTAAAAAAATAGATTTAAGGAAAAGATTTGACCGAAAGAAAGAAATGGATTAATGTGAAAACAGAAGAAAGAAAGAAAAAAGTGCGTTTTAATAGGAAGTAAGGACAAAGACATTTGTATAAAAATAGGTTTGCAAAATAACTTTTGCCTGAACGAAAGAAAGAAAGAAAGAAAGTAAGAAAGAAAGAAAGAAAGAAAGAAAGAAAAATGTTCTAACAGGAGACAGGGAGAAGGGAATATGTTTAAAAATAAGTTTTAAAAGCTTATACTGAAATGAATTGAGAAAGAAAGAAAGAAAGAAAGAAAGAAAGAAAGAAAGAGATCGATAAAAAATGATTCTTTATTGTTCAATATCAGAAAATGAAAAAAAAAGCAGAGGAAAAATATTGTAAATCATTTCCTGAAATGAGTTTAATGAACTTTACTTTTACTTATAGTTTTTTTTTCATTTTCAACGGATAACAACGCACTGATTTTTTTCTATTAATTTTAGGTGTATTCAAATTAACGGCAATGGCACATAGAACCAGGCACATAAGTGCTCTCAAAATCAACAAATGTAATGAGTTATGTCATAATATACGATCTCACTTTACATCTAATAGAGCATCTTAAAAGTATTTCAATTATTTTAATCACATTCACTTATAAATGGTTATGTCATTGTCTTTGGGATTCGGGTTGACAGTCAAATGAAAACTAGAAAAAAAGAGAGTGTGTTCCAAAGCGGATGTGACGTCACAAAGGATCGTACGCTTCATATGAACATAAAGAGTAGAAATAGCATTGGAAATCACAAACTAGAATTTGTTCAGTGATAAATTTTACTCATAACTTTCACTGAATTTACCCTTCATACCTCTTGCTTTATCTCTTGTATTTTTCTTTTTGTTTTTTGTTTGTTCTTCGTTTTTTTTTTTGTTATTTTTTTATGTGTTTCTTTTTGTCTTTTTGTTTTTTTTGTTTTTTTTTGTTTTTTTGTTTTTTTGTACAATATAAAATATTCGTACTTGCTGATTTTTATGCGTTGCCAACGTCGGAAAATCCTGCCAGAGACAATTTGTAAGAATACTAAAGCAATTTAAAATCTCCCCATTCTCTTTTTCTCCCTCTATCTTCCCCTCTCTCCACGCTCTCTACATATATGCATATAAAGAGAGAAGAAAAGAGAAGCAGCGAGAAAGAGTGAGTTTGAGTGAGGTAGCATTAAAGAGAATTAATTGTTTCATTTAACTTCTCCTCGTAGGGCTTCCGATGATATGCTATCCACTCGTTGGTAGGGTTGATAAAAAATGATCATATTTACAGGAAATTATTTCTATAAATAAATACGAACTCCGTAAAAAATTAAATTTTACTATCAAACCCGATGACGAGTGAATACCTTATCTGCGAAACTCTGAGTTGAAAAAGATATGTTGAACATTATACTTGTAACTATTGATCGTTTATCTCTTCATATTGAATCTATAGAATTTTTTACTTAATTTACAAACTCGATCAACAGGTTGTAGTTGTGTTCATAGTTGATATTATTGATTATTGCAATTTTTAATATTAATACTTCCATTTATATATATATATATATATATATATATATATATATATATATATATATATATATATATGAGAGTCGGTGTAGTTTACTCTTGTTTTCGTGGAAAATGACTACAATCATTTAAATTCATAATTATGTAAGTAAAAAATTAATTAAATTTTATTTCAGCCTTGTAACTAGTGTATTAAATTTCGCCAAACCCACAATATCAGTCTATACAATACCACAAGTGGCTTTGCATAAGCGGCCTGAAAATAATGGCATTAACACATCAAAACATGATTTAAATGTATAACTTTCTAATAAACACTGTGGAGAAAAAAGTATTGACAAATGTTATATTCACTAGAACAAAATGTACCCTTCTTTTTAGTTTTTCAAAGCTCGGTTTTTGTTTCCGTTTTTTTTTTTGTTTTGTTTTTTTGTTTTGTTTTTTCCGGCAGTTTCGACAATTTCGGTCCGGTTTAAAAGCCTACACGAAGAATTTAAAGCAGTTAAAGTGAGAGATACAATCCAGTACGAGTGCTCGAAAGATCCCAAAGTAGCCGGTGCCGGAATATCAGTATATACAGGTAGAAAATGGAACGCCACGAAAGAACTGAATACAGCAAAAGAAAGAATCTGAGAAAAGGCAATACTAGGGACCATAGCTATTGGACGCGCGGGCCTCGGTTTTTTTCCCTCAGAAAAATATGACAAACTGCAAGGAAAAAAGAAAAGTCATCTTTTGCAGGAAGAAATTAGAAACGACGAAGAAGAGAAACGAATAGCAATCCAAGTCGGGATGAGACAGCAAGGAGCATGAACTAAATGAAGCTCTATACTGAAACGCCAAATCAAATGGTCCGAAATATGGCACGGTGACACCAGATTAAAATTTCTGATTCGGGCAGTATACGACACCCTGCCAAGCCCCACAAACTTACAATTATGGTATAAAACCCAGTCGCCAAATTGTCATCTTTGTGGGCGCAGAGGTACCTTAAAACATATCCTGGGTAGCTGTAATCGGCACTAGCTGATGGGCGTTACAAGTGGTGCCATGATGAAATTCTGAAAGAGATTGTGAAAATAGTTCAAAATGCTATCAAAGAGAATGTTTACAACCCAGACACAAGGCAGATAAAATTTTATAAGCGGGCGCGAAAATCCCACGAAATAGAAAGGTAAATCCAAACCTGCTATCTCCTGCAACAGACTGGGAACTAAGGGCCGATATAGGCTCAAGATTGAAATTCCCAGAGCAAATTGCCATCACAAAACTTCGCCCAGATATAGTTTTCTTCTCACATAAATTGAAGAAGATAGTCTTGTGGGAAGTGACGGTCCCCTGGGAAGAAAACGCAGAGGAAGCTCATGAAAGGAAAAAGTTAAAATATGACGAACTGCTGGAGAGTTGCAGGGTTAAAGGCTGGAGGGCTAGCTGCACTCCTATAGAAGTGGGGACTAGAGGATTTTCAGCAAGGTCCTGATGCAAAGCCTTAACAGATATTGGGATAGTGAGAGTAAAAGAAAGAAAAACACTCAAGTCCATAACCGAAACAGCGGAAAAACAGCTAATTGGTCATGGATCAAAAGAGAGAGTGCCTGGATTCCAAATTGTTAGCTAAAATTCCCCGAAATTCTGCGTCTAAATTAATGTTTCGGACGAGCTCATGTGCGGTTCGCCTCTAAATGGAAAGTGGCTCTGACTGGTGCCAATCGGAAGCATTTGCAGGGTTTTGTACCGGGCCTAAACGTAATTTTCCAGTGTCTGAAAGCGCTTATCGAGAGTGGACCGGAGGCTGATCACCTCTGGTCGGGTCGGCGCGGTGAGGGGGTATGATGTTGAAAGACCCGAAACCCCCTAGTGATCCTCGCGATGACATCACTGACGACACCCTCTAGCGCCCCCATTATGGTGCGTATGCTTGAAAGGAAGTCATTATCAAAAACTAAACGTTGTCAATATGTTAGGTACATCCTAGCATAAAATTACGCCACTTATCCGATACCGGCATCTTTAAACTTAAAATGTAACGTTTTAAAAAAATGAAATGATTGTTGAAAATTTTCTTTTCTTTTTATATAATGCCATATCCTTTCAAGACGTAAGCGACAATACAGCTTTCCTAAATTTTTGTAACCTATTATGATGTAATACTTTTCTTTATTTATGGTCAGTAATAATCACTTTATCTTTGATTGTTTTCATATTTAACTTCTATATTGCGCATCAACAGATTTTAAAGCATATTTTCAGAAAAAAACGAAATTGTAAATTTTCATGCTTAAACATTACCTTCGCCAATTAAATTAAACCTTAATGTTACAGAAATCTTTTTAATTCAGTCATACTTCTATAAAGGACCTTCACAAATTACTTTGATTGGCTTTTGAATTATTCCCAGCGGGTTAATACAAAATTTCCTGTGTCTGTGGGGCCGAGCATTCACAGTATACCTATAAGTTAACATTAAGTATAACATTTCTTGTCTACAGCTATATCGTGTTGAATACACCGGTTCCCGTTCAATCACCGAAGCAACATCGAGCCTGGTCAGTACATAAATGGGTGACCATTTTGGAATACCAGGTGCTGTAAACGTAAGGACCAAGAATGGTCCACCGTTCCTCCAGGTTTGGGGGTTGGGTGCAGTTTGTTACAGAAACAGCAACAAAAAAGTTGCTGCCCTATGCACCGTCTGGGTGTGATGATGATGATGATAACATTTCTTGCAGAATAGAGAAAAATTGCAAAAGTTCACTTTTTGCATCGATATCCACTCTTTGATCGTTTTTAGCAAATATATGTGAAGATAATGCAATGGCTAGCAGCGTGAAAATCGTGGGACCGAGATCAAATTTCGTCGATTACGTTTCGTTCTCTTTGTGTTAATTTCATTAGAAAAAGCATGAATCCGTCTATCTCCAGCTATGGGTTAAATCGCAGAGCAGGCTGCTTTCTCTTGCCTCGAGTGGCAACCAATGTAGGAGAAAGAAGAATTTGATTTCGTAACTAGCCTGAGCTAGGATGGGCTCTGTTAGGTTATCCTTCTCCGCGATGCACCCAATACTACTTCGGCTGCAGGACGTACGGTGCCCCTAAGACTCTGGAACGAAAGACATCAAGAAAGTACGAAGGCGTGTGAACATGAACAGAGGAGCGAAAATTAAGGAAATGAACGAATATTTGCAAGAACTAAAAGAAATAAACAGAAAATCAGCAAAATTCTGCACCGGATATTAAAACAAAACTGAATTATCTCTTAATAGTAACAAGGGAATAACAATCATTATATTGTTTATCAAGTAAAACTATACGAGAAAATGAGTCAGAATACTGAAGATTGCAATGATTATTCAACGCAATCTTATTTTGCTTTGATGTTAATTTACCTCTTTCATATACCGGAAGATGACTTCATAAAAGATGCGAATTTACAAAATTAATCAAAAGAAAGAGAAATATAAAAAATGTAGCTTTAAAGCGTGATGTGGTTTCTGTAGGTAGACTGATTGCCAAAGAATCCAGGTTTAAAATTAGCATTTTTCTCCTATCAAACAGTGTCAGTGAATTACATTTTGATACATTTTTTTTTTGTATCGGGCAGAATCAGATTCCCCCAAAATAGCACTTTTGATGGCTAATGATGAAAAATAATGTTTTATTAGGCTATGTCAATGCTTTCTTCTCAGTCATCGCATTTGATATCTTCAAAGTTCCCATTAACTACACTGACATTGCGTCACACCGAAAAGTGTTTGATGTGATGAAGTAGTTCTTATGCAATATGCTACGTTGACATACCTGAAAACGTTTTGTATTTGATGTCTAAAACGTACGTAGATAGATAGATAGATAGATAGATAGATAGATAGATAGATAGATAGATAGATAGATATGAACAAACTAGAGATAGATAATGAACAGATTGAGCATAGATAGATAGATAGATAGATAGATAGATAGATAGATAGATAGATAGATAGATATGAACAAACTAGAGATAGATAATGAACAGATTGAGCATAGATAGATAGATAGATAGATAGATAGATAGATAGATAGATAGATAGATAGATAGATAGATATAAACAAACTAGAGATAGATAATGAACAGATTGAGCATAGATAGATAGATAGATAGATAGATAGATAGATAGATAGATAGATAGATGAACCGATTTAGATAGATAAATCTCAGAAGCACCTTTCCAGTTTACTTGTTTGAGCAGTTAGTTAACTCTCCTACGTCGTTTATAAAAATCATTTTTTTGAGAAAGAAATATCAATTAATACTTTAATTTTTCTCTCTTGTTTTGATCGATTCAGGCAGATTGAATTGCAAAACAAGTAACTGTTGGAAATGGAAAATGATTAAACATAGATTTAATCGAAGTACCCAAAACGAAATAATCGTCCCTAGATCCATTAGAGACTTCAGTATTGTAATCTAAGTAAAATCTCTTGAGAAATATCTTTGAATTTGTGGCATCTGGATAAAGATATATTACTTCTCCGTATGGAGAGCAATTAGCCTGTTTGAATAACGCAATAAACGAGAACCTGATTGCGTTCGTTTTACAAACTCGACGGAACTATATATCATAGACTTGAATAGGTTGCTTATCACCATAAAATATTGCTTGTCTGGCCAGTGGTTCCAACAATTTTAATATATATACCGTAGCAAAACCGCGAGTGTTTTTATGACAGTATATATAATTTCATTAAAATATAGCGGAAACTAATGCTGAAAAAATTTTTCTCGACCTAATATATACACACATGCAGATACGCACATATATAAAGAGATTAATTAAAATAAGTATATATATTCTAGAAGCTATCTACATCAAACAGCTTAAACCTAGCTTAAATAAAATAAATTTCGACATCTCCACCAACATACTCCAATGCCTATAATCGACGGGAGAGGTCATAGTTACTACACTTGCCCCCTCTACCCATAATAGTAGCAGTTCGCAGACCAATCCCCTCATGCCACTAGACCCTCATGTGACCAAGAACCACACCACCACCATTTCGTTACCGTCTGCGGCCATCCGCCACGCTAAAAATGGTTTTGTCTCTTTGGTTTAATTTTCTCTATTTAATTCCACTCTGTTAATAATTTAAATGTTCTATGTTCACTATATATTAAATGTTCATTCTTTGATAATGGCTTATGTAAGCCGAAAGCTCAGACCCAATAAAAAAATCAACAATTACTGCGATTTCATGTCGTTTTGTAACGATAGCACTATCAAGCTAATCAGATTATACGAAAGGATCTTACACAAAATAAATAGACAGAACTTGTCTATATTATTCAATGAAACCTGTATTAATATATATACCGAACACCCATAGCCCAGGGGTAGAGTCGCCGACTGACGCCATTTCTGTCCTGTGTAAAAAAGCAATCGGAGTCTAACCGTACTGATGAGCTGTGATACGGCGAAACAGATCTGTCTGCGGATGACAATATATATATATATATTGGAAACCAGTTATTTATACAACCTTGTTTTCAACCTTTCGGTATCTTCAAGCGATTTATAATAACTGATTTTACAACGTTTTCAAACGTACAACATAGATTTTTACGAACGAGAGACTGGAAGTTTAAAATAACTTAAATTTTCAGAATTAAGACCAAATTTTTAAGGACCTTAAACACTTTCATCCAGGTTTGTATGATACTAAATTAAATATTCTGGTGCATCACTTCGGAGCTTTCATTTTGCACCAAACTAGCTAACCACGTATGGAGTTTAAATGAAAAAAAAAAGGGCAAAGATACCCGATATAATATTGATTATAATAAAATAAAAAAGCGAAACCTTACATCAGTGGTGATATCTGCAAATTGTGCCAAGAAGAAAAGTTAGCCATAATATTATTTCCAGAACAAAAGGCTTACGGCCATATCACGTTGAATACACCGGTTCTCGCTTGATCACTGAAGGTAAGCAACGTTGAACCGGGCCAGTACTTAGATGGGTGACAGCTTGGGAATACCAGGTGCTGCAAGCGTTTAGTGACGGATGTGCGTTGGGGTTCAGTGGATATAGGCTCGGAAAGAGAAATCGGTGAGCCGAGTTCGAATTCCAGTTGAATACCCTGCATTCACTTAAGCACTGGTACCCTAGGGAAAGGTATTAATCCGTCGCTTCCCCCCAGTTATGGGTTTAATAACCGAGTAGGACTTGGGGACCCTGCCCTTAAAAACAAATCCCATTGAATCTTGATGCTCGAAAAAGAAAAAAGTATTACTAGACACAAAACTTATATAAAAAACAACAATAAATTGTTGAAAGAAAAAGGTCTTACCGGCAATAAATAAATAAAATTTAGTTGGCAATAAATGACCCGGCGAGGATGATATGCCATAAAAACAAAACAACCAACCAAAACAAAAACATTACTAAATGAAAGATTCAAAGTGATATCCGGATGTAACAACAAAAATAAAATTGTAATTTTTTTTTACATTTTACTATTTTATTCCTTTTTTAAAAATTGCGATTACTAACTATGCTTTTTTCAAAATTTATGTTAATTGCCTTTAAAGGTTTTAAAAATTATCTGAGGTACACAATTATCCAGTGACACATTTGTCTATTGACGCAAATGTCCTGGTACGCAATTGTCCCGGACGCAAATGTCTTGGTACGCAATTACTCGAGTGCTTTGTTATTGTTTTCGTTTTGTAGCATCTTGTGGTGCTGGGAAAAACTACAACGAGCACAGCCTATTCTGTGTTTAATTTTCTTATCCCTATAACACATTTGTTACACACACACACACACACACAGATATATATATATATATATATATATATATATATATATATATACACACACACACACAAGTATAGTGTAGTTATGGATCGAATGAAATTCCGTTTACAAAAAACTCTGTTCTTAAAAATGTGCTCAATACAAAGTAGGCCGAATAATATTTATTTAAAATTTTATACATAAATATATTATAATATCACTAAAAAAAGTAGCTATTTTGTTTGGACACTTCTCGTGTCTTATCAACAGATGGTGCTGATTTTGAGTTAAGAAGTTTTAAAACTAGCCAAATCCCCTCAGTCAGGGAGACATTGTTACATAGTCTGTGGTGACCAATCAAAATACAAGTATTTTCTAATTTGAAAAACATAAGATCAGACTCTTAAAAACAGTTTATTGTGGCATTAATGTTAATATTTGATTAAAATAGAGATCAGTATTACTAATCGACCGCTAGTTTCACATTTTAATAAAATTTTTAATTTATTTAAAAAACTTATTTCGAAGTAATGTTAGAGATTACGAATTTTAATTTCTAAGTTTAACTAAGCATTAGGTTTAGATTATTATAAAGTTATTCAAATATGAAATGGGGAAGAGAAATATATACACATATATTCAAATACAGGGTGTTGCAGCAAAATCTGACACTTGACAAAAAGAAAACGAGATAGTTAATAAAAACAAAAGTTTTATATGTAGAGACCCTACAGTTTATTTAGCAATAGTTAGAGTTACTACATTATTTTTCAATTTAACCATCGGCGGCGGCGACGACCATCTCAAGGCGGGCGCGAAATGAGTCACACGCTTTGGGGCTTTGCTGAACGAGCTCAAGTAGGGGTCATGCTCAGGTTCGTTTCTGATGAAATGAATTTCATCCAGGACCAGACGAGCAACGGGCAGAACGACAGGTGGATGTGAAAAAACATCGAGGAGGTTCCCGTCGTAAAGCATACAAAGTTTCCCACCTCCGTCATGGTCTTTGCCGTCATCTTCAGCGAAGGGGACATCATGCCTCCGTTTTTCTTTTAAAAAGGCCTGAGAGTCACCGCTGAGATCTACCAGGAGATGCCGAGGAGCACGGTGAAGCCCTGGATGGACGAGATTGCCGCTGGACGCCACTACGTCTTCCAGCAGGACTCCGCTACTGCACACAAGGCCAAGACGACCCAAGCGTGACTGCTCAACAATGTTCCTCATCACTGGTCGCCGGACTTGTGGCCGCCCTTCTTACAGAACTGCACAACCCCTTGACTATTTCTTCTGGGAGCGTGATTGAGGCCAAGGCCAACAAACACGCCCACAACACTGTCAACTCTCTGAAAGCTGCTATCGTGGAGGCGTTTGCTGCTATGGACAAGGACTCATTCCGCGCCCGCCTTGAGATGCTCGTTGACGCCGCCGGCGGTCACATTGTAAAATAATGTAGAATGTAACTCTAACTGTTGCTAAATAAACTGTGGAGTCTCTGCATATACAACTTTTGTTTTTATTGCCTATTTCGTTTTCTTTTTGTCAAGTGTCGGATTTTGCTGCAACACCCTGTATATAGATACCTACATATATTTTAATAAAGTCAGTATTATCTATAAGTAATCTACCGAATTTAGACTATCGATTTATGACAAGAGATGCTAATTTGTAAGCGGCAATTAAATAGACATACTACATTCGTCGTTTTTAGCTAAGATTTAATAGGCATGTTGTTATTTGTAAACTATTTTCTATAGAATATTATATATCATATAGTGTATTGTAAATTTTACACATTTTCTAGTGACAATGGTTGATGTATTTTTAATGATGCATCACATGTCAAATGTGTTTTGCTTATAATTTTGTGCATCTGGTTTTGGTAAAAGTAAAACACCGGTTTTTTATACTATCTGTAAAAGTAAATGTAAAACACTGTTTTATTCTGTTATCTCTTTAATGTTGATGTCGTTTAATTTCTGTAAGAATAGTTTCAATTGCTAACCGATCATATAGTTATAAAAATTATTTTTAAGCAAAGTTTTTCATTTTTTTATTTTTGTGTTCACTGAAAAAATATTTTCCAAGACAAGGAAAAAATTAATTTTCCAGGAAGAGGAGGTTAGGTGTAGTCTATTTAGAAGTTTTGTTTTTTAATCACAATTTTATATCGTTGTGAGCATTTGCTTATATATAGAAAGCAGGAGTTCTTCAGTTAGTGCGTTTTTTTTTTGTTTTTTGATATAGAAGTAAGTATTAAATGCATTGGAGCTGAGTTTTATGTAAATATCAAGGAAAAATGTTTTTAATGCTGGTTACGTTCGAGAATTTCTGTGCATTTTTTAATTTTCGAATTTCGTTACATTTTCTTGCTACTATAAGCATTATATATATATATATATATATATATATATATATATAATGGTGTACTGTGGGTTCTGGTAGTAATAATAAAACAAAGATATATGTAAAAAACAAACTTTAAATTTATATTAAGAATAATTATAGATTTATTTCTCACCACTCGGTGTTAGTCGAACTTTCGCGTAAATCCGAATACCATAAAGCAGTGAGAAACAAATGCATAATTATTCTTAGTATGCATGCATGCATGTGTGTGTGTGTGTGTGTGTGTGTGTGTGCGTGTGCGTGTGTGTGTGTGTGTGTGTGTGTAAACAAATTGTATGAAATTCAACCGACAATTTCTACCTGTATTTATTGCATTTTTCAATCTTCGCATAAGATATTGCACATTCTGATCAAAATAGATAAACTGTCCAAACTTAATCTTTTCATGCTATTGTTCGAGTATTTAAACGGTATCGATCAGTTTCATGAACAGTACTGTAGACTGTAGTTGTTAGCTATATCCTAACATGACAGTATGTCATTTACACGGTACATGCATATTTAAATGCAGCGTCCCCCAAAAATGTCATAAATTAGCACAAAAACTCTTCTTTTTCTTGGGGTGGATTTTTCTTTTAATAATGCATTGTCCCTTCAGGATTTAAGTAGTTATAGTGGGTTATCCGTTCTAGTGAGGAGTAGTTGTGTGTTGTTGCAGATTAACGGAATATGGCCTCGTTGTAGAAGGCCCACTATAAGCTATAAAAAGGGATTATAAAACACGAAAAGCAAATTGAGTGTAGAAACAACATTTTATATATACACATATTAATTAAGGTTTTTACAATTAAAGTAATCCTTTTAGGATGGGTCCAACAGACGTTAAAAGTTCATGGCAGTAAAATGCTGAAAAGAGAATTTGTGCCTATGAATGTGGGAGCGTTGTAAATTAGGAATGTCTTTGATATATCCGTTCCTTTGGTCGGTAAGTAGTTTAGAGACTGCGAAGAAGAAAAGGAGAGGGAAGGGCGGCGAGCATAGTAAATCACTTGACGTGGTCAAGGGAAGTGCTAATTACGCAAGAGTTTTCTTGGGTCTCTCTGTCGGTGTCTCTGTCTGTCTCGTGGTGAAGCTTTCTGTATCGGCTTTTTATATCGTCTTTGTGGCTCCCAGCAGATCATTTGGGAATTCACACTCGTATTTGATTCTGGGCTTCCCATTGACCGATAAATAAAATTCGCGTTGGCTCGCGAACTGGAATTTGATATTTAATTAATGTTTGGCTTTTTGCCGGAACCTTTGTGTGGAGCCAGCTGCGCACCGACCAGTTTTGGTCATTTGCTTTCTGGTCCTGAAACTGCAAACATCCGGTCCCTCGCTTTGCTCGGTATCACCACACAGTCATTAGTCTTCATATATTATTTTCTTTTAGTATCTGTTTGAGTTTGAGTTTTGTTTAACGGTATATGAACCTCCGTGCGTTATTTAATGCCAAAAAAGTGGGGTTTTAAGGTATTTTCTTTTAATGTTTGGTTATAGTGAGAACGTTGATTTAGTCAGATATTAATGAAAATTTTATTCTTTTTTTTATTTTAGAAAACTGAAAGTGTCTTCTGGTTTTGTATTCAAAAATGTTTTGCTGAGAATAATGTTTTCCTTCAAAAATGTGTTATGGTAATAATTTTTTCTTCAAAAATGTATTGTTGGTAATATTATTCTATAAAAGTCTATTTTTATGGATATATTTCTATAAAACTGTATTTTATACTTTCATAGTGTCTTTCATAGAGTCTTTCATAGCTTACCGTTGCCATCTTCAGTTTTTAACTTATCGGAATTTCCCTGCCTAAAATTATAGAGATTCCAGTCTACTGTGATATTTAAACCAAAACCCAACATTTATTTCTTGATAATGAACGAGTCAGTCATACATTTTACATACAATTTTGATCAACGTGTTTATCAATTAAACAGGCCTTGTTGGTTGAATTTAAAATAACTTATTTAAATGAATTCTTACTTCTAAAATATAAACTACATACACAAATATAATAATGTATATTTGGGTAGTAACCTTTCTTTTAAGCATGTTTCGGTGAAAACGACAGACTAGAAAAAATTATGTATTTCTCATTTAATTTTTCCAGTATTCTAATATATTTCCTTTTGGTTGGACATAAAGAATGTAAAAAGGTTCCATAATTATTTTTCCAGGCGCTTTCAGCGACTTATCTGGATATTTTCAAGAGTGAAAAATTAAATGAAGAATTAACAAAATCTTTATTGTCGGTTGTTTTCAACGAGACATATATATATATATATATATATATATATATATTGTGTTGAGTTGTGATAATTGTTTTGTTCTTGTTTTGTTTTTCTCAGTACTGATAAAAGCAAGTTTTTTTTATCGTGAAGTGCTCCATATTTGTGTAGAGATAAAGGTTTAATTCAACGAACTTGTCACTTTAACTGAGCAAGTGGATGCCGACTTCAAAGTTTCGCGAGGACACCGTTATGGATGTTTTTTTTGTTTTGTTTTGTTTTTTTGATCTGCTGCCATGTCCTGTTTTTTTTTTTTATTATTTATATAGAACTTGGTGTAATTTGATGTGTTTTTGTTGGAGAGATCTTCTTTGCGATTGATTGATTTTCTTTTTAATATACTGATGTTTTATTTCTTTTTATTGCTTGTTAATATACGCGTAAATGCTTTATATTGAATACGCACACACATCACATGCACACATACACACACACACACACACACACACATATATATATATATAGATAGATAGATAGATAGATAGATAGCTTGCTTTATGCTAAATATTTTCTTTCAGATTATTTTTATTTCTCCTCGTTGTTTCTCTCTTCATTTTTATCTCCTGAATATTTTCGTCTGTTCAAAAGAAGTTGTACATGCTAACAATATAGTTTTATGCGCTGATAATATCTCTTTCCTGCCCACCCACTCTTACATCAGCTTGAAACTTGTCAATCTTATGACTTGTTAGAATGGAGAACATCTGAGCACCATTTACGATTTCATTTCTATTTGCGACTTACACACACGATATAAAACATTCTGTCCTGTCTCATCTCTTTTAAGAAGATTTTCAAGTTTCCTTATTTCAAATATGGCTCTGTTCATATTTTGCATTAAATTTTAAGAAAGGCGTAAAACTTCACACGACCGCACTAATGAAAATATTTAACAAGAAAAAATCCTGGTGAAACTACGTAGAAATACGAAAGCCGCTCAAAACCAGACGATGTCGAATCTGATCCTTTTTATTTCTTGGTATGTGATGCTCATGAGATTAATTTAAAACACAGACAACGGTACGATTTTTACTTAAGTACACATTTTATAATTTTATCGCAAATATTCATTCACGTATATATATATATATATATATATATATATATATATACGTGATTGAGCTCTCTAGAGAAGAAAATTTTAAAAACAGTTTCCACTTCTGCTATATAAGCGTGACTCTTCAGAAATGAATTGAGTTCTTTCGGTGACTGGCGTGTGTATACACTGCTTATATATAACACGTTAAAATTTCCCTTCTCTGATTCCATGTGCCTATGACTCCGACTGATGCCAAATCGGTCGAATTTCGATCCCGGCCAGAAGCAAGTGGTTGTGTCTAGCCACACTGATGTGCTGTGATACAGCGAAACAGGCTTGTATGTGGATGACTAATATATGGATATAGCGATAAAATTAGATTTGCAGCATAAACCATACAGTGGGTTTGTGGGTGTTTATGAAACACAATTATTCCTCAGCAGGCGTATATATATATATACGTATCTGTATGTGTGTATCAATGTTTGTTAGAAGACTAAGGGAAAAAAGTGAGGTAAAACAACAGTTAAAACCTGTTTATGGTAAATGCTCTAGATGCCATCCGCGGGGAAACAGTTCTTAAGCCATTGCTAAGGTCCTAGCAATGGCTCTAGAATCAAGTTTATCACTATTTGTCTTTCTATTTCAGCAACGTAGTGGAGGGGAAATTACAGCATGGGTAACAATCTGTGTTCTCCGTCTTTCTATGTAGGTTTTGTGTGTTGGAGAGACGGGAAGAAACAGTTCAAACATCTGTGCTTCAAACATTGAAAGAACAACTAAATATTCTCCCCAGACAGATGGGTGCTTATTCTATATAAAGAGAGTAACAGTGTTTGTTTTTCTTGTTTGTTTGTCTGTTTTTTTTTTGTTTTTGTTTTTTTGGTGGTGGTGGGGGGTTCGTTTTCTTTCTAGTCTAATCTGTTTAATTTACAAAATATCAAAGTTTTTTTTATTTTTGTATTAAATTGTAAGAAAATTATGTTGCAAGTATGAAAATAAAACACGCAACAAAGACTTAATTTTCGTTAATTTTTTTTTTTTTTTTGAGAAAAATTCTACACTGGCGTTACAACGCTAAAAATATATTTCGTAGTGGAAAGGTTAATAAAAACTTTTTCCCCCGGCCTCTAGAAATATTTTATTGTTAATGCAAAATGAACAACTAAAGTAAAGTGTGGGGTAGCAGTAAAGTCGGTCGGCTGCAATAAAAAAAGATGAAACGTTTGCCTATTTTGAGCGGATTCAAACGTATTAGATACCAATAGTTTATACGTATACATTGATTGTGCTTGTAATTCAGTTTATACACAAAACTTCGTCGTTTTTCTACCTCAATCTGTAAGTAATTACAGTTTATACTTGCGTTTATAAACGTTCACTTGATAGATAACCATAGCCTATTTTGAAATGCCTAAAAAAAAAAAAAAAAAAAGAGAAAGAAAAGAACTTTCTTCTTTGAATACAGCTTGCGGTTTCCAGGCCCCGTCGACTGGATCACAAGCCAATGTAGAATAGACCAATCATTGTGGTGATTCAAGGAATTTGAAAAATTATTTAAATAAGTATTTTTTGTAATCATTTCATAGCAAGCGAAGTAATAAATCCACTAAGACGCTAGTAGTTAGTGATTATGAGAGAACACGAGAAAAAAACAGATCGTTACTATAGACGATGGATGTGTGTTGTGGTGCAATGGATATCTGCTCGGAATGAAAAACAGAAGAGCCGAGTTCGAATTCCAGTCGAGTTCATTTCATTCACTTATACACAAATTCCCTTGGGAAAGGTATGAATTCATCTCTTCTCCCCCAAATTATGGGTTGAATAGGAGGACATATTGGGTTTTATAGCCTTGGTTGGCAACCAGTCTACCGTAGAAAGAAATGGTAACCTACTGCGGCATAATCTCCTGCCTATTCAATCATGGATCGAAAGAGACATTATCCCTCAAGCGTGTGTAACGTATGTCACTTAGCTGACTGACTATAGACGAAAGTTCACGAGAACAATTACCATGAAAGTATTGAATATTATAATTACCATGAAAGGATTAAATATTATAATTACCATGAAAGTATTGAATATTATAATTACCATGAAAGTATTTAATATTATAATTACCATGAAAGTATTGAATATTATAATTAACATGAAAGTGTGAATTATTTTATAACATGAAACTGTAAATAATAGCTCATTTGCGAAATTTGCGAAAGAACAAGACACCATCACGTTCAAAGAAGCGAGCAGGAAGAAAAATTGGATTCTATCAATTCTGACCTAAAATGTATTTTAACAATTTTCGGCATTCAATCTGCATGCACAAAATTAGGAAGGAAATTAATTATTCAGGAATTAATATCGGTAAAAACGAGATGAACGGTAATTCAAAGCTCCAATATCTGTTGTATATGGTGAATTAGTTAAAAAAAAATCGCAACCACGAGTTTACAATTTGTGCATTGTCACCAAAAAAATCTGTCTTGCATTATTATGAATGAATAATGTACCTTTTCTATGAATAATGTACCTTTTCTGTGAACGAATTCCAGATAATTTACGTTGATCTTTTCTTTTCTGTTGATCTGACCAGCACGAATCAATTTCCAGAAAAAATGTTAATATAGAAGAGTCCCTTTCAATCTCATAGAATCGGCTTCTTTGGATGAAGATCAACCTTTGACGGCATTAATAGTGATTCACTTCGATAGAACCACAAGGTTTTGCCTGCAGAGTTTTTGGAAAATATCCCTATTTTAATGCAGGACGATCAGTTTGTATAAAAGACGAAACATTTGAAATTACCAAATATTTTCTTTTTATTAAACTTGAGAAGCTACTCATCAAAGTGATTAACATAATCAAAATAGTGCAGATTATTTTCAAAGCTTGATTCGGATATTTTATGTGTGTTGCCTATCCTTTTCTTTACATTAAATTATTCTTAAGTAATATATTTATTTGTCTGCATTCAATCTCACCTTGTCTATCCATTGACTACCATGAAACTTTGCAAACTGTTTTTGACACGTTCAAACATCCGCAGTCCCTTTTCCATAGTTTTGTCTTTGGATCGTATATTTACCTTTCTTTATAAAAGGAAAGTATTTGACGAAATATGTTGCTTATTTTTTTCAGCCTCTAATGTTAGAATCAAACAAAAATACGTCAAATTTCATAACTCGGTTAAAAACAGCATACTGATATGACAACGCGATTAAAAGTGATCTTTTTTTAATGATGCTAGTTGCAACTAAACTATCTTAATGCCATCTAATGGCAGAAACAAAACGAAATGTTTGCCCAACCTAATAATAAAGACTAGTTTTTTAATTCTGTTTTGGGTCAGGATCAATTTTCTTGCCCTGATATTCAGAGAACTTAAAACGATTACTTGGTTATTTATTTTAGTGCATTATTTTACTTACAATCGTGACGCAAACTATAGTCAGTGCATGATTTAAACAAATGAGTCGTAAATAATCAACAGTACCTTTTTATAGTCATCTGTCACTTATATATTATGGCCAACAAAGTAATCGTTCAAAGTAAAATTCTTTGGATCTGCGAAAAGCGGTCTTTGAATATGAAGATTTGAAAACTACACAAAAGGTCCAGAAACATTTTTAAGTTAGTCATCCTTCTTTTTAGCGTTTTGTTTCTATTTTATTCGCTGCGCACAATTTTCAGGATGTGGGTTGTGGTGCAGTGGATATCGGTTCGAAACGAGAAATCGGGGAGCCGAGTTCGAATTTCAGTTGATTCTTTGCATTCACTTACGCGCAAATACCCTTGATATACATCTCTTCCCTCAATGTTATGGGTTCAATAACAGGGCAGATTGAGTTCTGTAGCCCTGGCAGGCGACCAGTCTACCGCAGAAAGTAACAGCAACCTACTGCGGGATAATCTTCTGTTCAGCCAGTCATATCGCTTTCGAGACATGCTCACCCAAGCGTGTATCACGTATGGCACTTAACTGATTGACTGACTGAGTGATTAGATCCATACTGGGTGCCCCAAACATTAGGCTTTGTGTCCCATAAAGCGACACCATGGCGTGGTCTTAGAGTTAGCAAGCTTGTCTCGCTAGATTAGCTGCAACTGAATAGTGAATTCTATCGTCGCTGGGTGCCCCATTCATTCGGTCTTGTGCCACATTTAAGCTATGCTTACAAAATAAAAGGCACATCGACGTGGTGTAATGGTTAGCATGCTTGTCTCGGCAGAATCATTACAATTGAGTAGTGAGTTCGATCCTCACTAGATACTCCATACTTTCGGCCTTGTACCACATCTAAGCTGCGCTTAGAAAATCACCTTTCAAGTAACAGAAATGTAGTTCTAAAGAAGGATTCTGGAAATTCCATGAACCAAACACAAACTATGAAGGTTTAGAGAAAATTGAAACAAAAAAGAACATTATACTTAACATCAAGAAGAAACAGTTGAAATTTACAGGGTACATAATGAGGAAAGAGTGTTTGGAAAACTTGAAGTTCTCAGGACAAAGTGAAGGTAAGCTAGTCAGAGAAAGACAACGCACAACCAACCCAACGAGTTGTTGTAAATGTTTGGAAGAAGAGTAATTAGAAAAGAAAGTAAAAAGACAAAATTCATTCAGAGCTACAAAGTCCAAGAAATGGTAAAGAACCGTGATCGCCAACATCATGAAAGATCACAACACATAGAATAATAATCAGATCGCTTTTATATCCTTTCTCAAGAGGTAACTATGGATTAGAGGGTGATATAGTAACTGGAGTGTGATTTACCCAGAAAGTTATACATCTCAGTTTAATCTGTTATCATGGCATGCCAGCAACGAGATATATTTTGAGAAGATATTTGTTGATCGTAAGCAATGCATTTATTTGGATTCATGCCTCTCTTTCCCTCTCTTTATCTCTCTCCCTCTTTCTCACGCATACATAAACACATATATATTCTTATTCTAAGTAGTCACATACCTTTCGCCACCTAAAAAGACCAAGTGCCATTTGCTTGCGTCATAAGTTAGACAACCAGGTAGGAGTTAAAGCAATGTTAAGTTTATTTCATTAATTACCTGTTGTTTAATGGCACATAATTAAATAATTTCATAAATCTTGTCACGTTGAAATGAGGACGCTAGCCCTTTCTTTTTGTTCTTTTGCGCCAATATTCCTGTTTTTGTTTCTCATCAACGATTGCATGCATTCGGCAGAGTAACTGTTTTTGTAAGTGTAATTCAAACTCTCGTCACGTCTTGAAATCGCAGTATGAAACTGAAATTAAACCACGTGACTTTTTCAGAAATAAGAATTATCGTCCTATTTTTATTTTTGTTGTATTTTATTTGCTGTTATTACAGTTCCATTTATTAATATCAATACGCATGTGCTTTTTAAGCAGGAAGGGAAAGATTGATTTTAATTTGATCGAGAAAAACAAGAATTACATATTATTATTATTAGTAGTAGTAGTAGCAGTACTACTACTACTAGTAGTAGTATTTTTTCGCATTTAGTCTTATTATCATTATTATTAGTAGTAGTAGTAGTAATATTTTTTACGTTTGGTATTTTACTTTTTCCTCTGCTTATTATATTTGTAGTAGTAGTAGTAGTTGCGTAGTAGTGATATTTGTTTGCATTTAGTCCTTCTCTTCTTTTTCTTTTTCTTCTTCTTCTTCTTCTTCTTCTTCTTCTTCTCGTTATTATTATTAATAGTGATAGTAGTAGTAGTAATATTTTTGCATTTGGTCTTTCCTTTCTTCTTCTCATTATTATTATTATTGTTAATTGTAGTAGTATTTTGAATGTGATCTTTCCTTTTTTTTCTTATTATTATCAGTAGTAGCAGCAGTCTTCTTCCTCTTCTTCTTCTTCTTCTTCTTCTATATGCTATGTCCTTTCAGGGTGTAGGCGATCATGGCCTTCCACATCTCTCTATCCCTTGTGGCTCTTAGCACGCTTTCTCCTGTTACCCCACTCAAACCCAGCTTTGCCATCTATTTGCTCAAGCCATTGTTTTTCTCGTTTCTCTTTCCCTCTATCAGACCTGTGAGTATCATATTCTCCAAGCCCTTCTTCCTCATTGCATGTCCCAGGAACTTCAACTGTCTTATCCAATGTTAATTATGTTAGCTTTTCGTTTCCATCTTCTCCAAAACCTCATCGTTACTCACATGTTCGGTCCATAGTCTTTCTCTTCTTCCGCTTCTTCTTTCTATTATTATTATTATTATTATTATTATTATTATTATTATTATTATTCTGGCTGTTGATGTTGTTGTAGTTGTTGTTTTTCATAAAAAATAAGACACTAACTTGAGATTTCAAAGACGGACTTGCTGTCAACCAAAATGACATAGACATGAGAGATGGTTTCATGGAGTTGAAAATTACACAACAGAGCATTAGTATAGGAAGATCATATAGCTCTAATTTTAAAATAAACTTAGCTGGTTTACAAATAAGTATTAAAGATCCACGATCTGACCAAACAATTGATCAACAACTAAAGGAGTTCTATTATTTCAGTTAGTAAGCATTCTAACTCTCTCTTCCCTCTCTCCCTCACTCTCTCTTTATATATATATATATATATATATATATATATATATATATATATATATATATTGTAATAGTTGTTACAATGGTTTATAAATTCATATGAATTTATAAACCATTGTAACAACTATTACAATATAATGCTCTACGTTGCATCGAGCACTCTTTATAAAAATAAATGCATGAACAGCAAGTAAAAAAACCTACGAGTTCCACAATTTTGTTACAATATATATATATATATATATATAGGAGAATCTATCATCTATACTATGAATGCAAAGACGATATTTAAAATAATCGAATGTTGATACATTTTTAGCACAGAGTTAATAGAAAACTGGTTCTC
Source organism: Ascarosepion bandense (assembly GCA_037127315.1). Lineage (NCBI taxonomy): Eukaryota > Metazoa > Mollusca > Cephalopoda > Sepiida > Sepiidae > Ascarosepion > Ascarosepion bandense. Next base: position 1,419,267 of record JBBBDQ010000902.1, read on the forward strand.
CTCAGAGTTTTGCCACAGAATTCACAAGTAAATTATTTATACCCTGTGTGTCTCTTTAAATGACTCCTTAAAGAAGACTTTGCCTCACCTGTATGAATCGTCATATGATTAATTAAAAAATACTTCCAAGTAAATGTTTTTTTCCAAATGCACTTGTGTGTATTCGCATATGAGCTTCTAAACTACGCTTTTTGTACCATTTATTGCTACATATTTGGCAACAACATGAAAACAGTTTCACAAGGAAACGGTTTCTGCCAAAAATGTGCTCGCATACCAGTTTTACATATTTCTCTTTCTTTATATATATATAAGGTAATATATATATGTACACACACACACACACACACACACACACACACACACACACACACACACATATATATATATATATATATATATATATAATACCATTTTTAGCGGACTCCTCACATGTCACTTATCTGATCTAAGAGCTAAAAAACATCTAACAACCCACAATTTAGAAGAGCCCTTAAGAAAGATTCTGTTCAAAAAGTCTAAATTTCTATATAAATCAAATTACCGGAAACATCTCAATGTGAAAGAGGCCATGTATATATATATATATATATATATATATATATATATATATATATAGAAAGAGAGAGAGAGATTGAAATAGATGTGAGTTATGAGTTATACTAGATTTGACTAATACTTAGGACAATACATAAATAGAAATGCTCCCCTCGCTGTCATGTATTGATTAGTGCGATAGTTTAACTGATAATCTCAAAGATCGGCAGTGAGTAAAATATTTATTAGTTGCTCTTACACAAGTGTGCTTGTGCTAAACTAAAGTCAGCCTAGTAAATAACTAGATTCGTTTTTACTTTCTACCGATGGACGAATGAGCATTCGAAGTTTTTTTTTTTTCTGTTTTCATCCGAAGACTGATCTCTCTGGCCAAAAATATCGCCAGGATCCGGCATTACCAAACAACCTCAATGGATTTTGAATTCATTCATTTTCATGCCCCAACGATTCTTATCGATTTCTTATTTAGTCAGTTCCTCAGTTCTTCTCCTCTGTTTATCTCATTCATTCAAATGTACGATATATTCGAAGTTATTTAGAACAGCATTCTTAGAAAAAATTCTTGGACAAGAAATCGACTTAATATAGAAATATATGTAGTAACAAATATTCATATTACCGATTCTTCTCATCCTCTCTCTCTCTCTCTCTCTATATATATATATATATATATCTTTCATTTGAAAAAGACGTGAAAATTTCTTAAATGATGCTTTCAAAAATAGGATAGTGTAACTCTAGAGCCTATTTGATGGTTAAACGTCAACAGGTTTGTTTCGAGTGTGTATGCGTAGAAATACGCAGCTCAAGTTTGTTTTTTTTTTAAACTAGAAACTGAACAGACATAAAAATAAAATATTTACTTTAATTTCTAAAACAATTGTGGGAAGTTTTGCATAGAGCTAATAGTTTAGCGTTTACAGAACAGTTTCTCAAGATCTGAATATAAAAGCAAAAGAAATTTTCTCCCTTTAGGTGAGAATTTTATTTTTTTAAGTTTTCTTCTTACTGAAACTTGATAACTGCGATACGCGACCAATTGGAAGTCCAGAATATTGTGCTATGCCATTATTCCAAATAGAGATGGTCAAATAGTTTGGAAGATCAGCATTCAGATTTCAGAATCTTATGCTTTTATCCCAGTTTGAACATCGACCTCTGTTATCGGTACGAAACACAAAACTAGTTTAGGCATGGGTGACAATAAAGATGATAACAGCCAGACTTTTGGATTAGTAGATTTATTGACGAAGTTTCACCTTTGCGCCCGCAAAAAAACAGTCTGTCAAACGGAGGCTGCTATTACCGTATACCTTTTTGACTCCCTCCGTAATGTTTATTTACAAGATTACAAAAAATATGATGTCCTGGTATAGTATGTGATCTACACGCCATTGTGATCTACGGCTAAATCTAAACGAGTTTGTGATCTAATTTCAAAATTATAGCCTATAAACTATAAAAGCTGCTTTGGTTTATATATTAAACCAACTGGAAGTCAAGTAAAAAAAAGTGTAGCTTTACACAAAGCAGGCGGAAACCTTCAAAGAAGGCGGCTTTAATTGAAATCTCAACCTGTCATATGGCATCCAAGTAATGTGACCTCTGCATGTTCTTTTGAATGTTTCTTAAATATAGTACCAACTTTTTCTTACTAGTAATTATAGTGGGCAGGCGGTAATACTCAAGAAACGAGCCTTCAGTTGAAATTTGAACTTGTCAGAGAGAGGGAGAGAGTGGGGGACAACACTTTGGTACTAAACTAGACTAGAAACATGCATGTAGATTACATACCATACCAGCAGTAAATATGAACCAAATACAACGCAATATTTATTATTTAATTTTTATAAACACTTATTATTTAAAATTTTATGAAGAAATAAATTTGAAAATAAATCTTTTAATTCACAACTTTATAAAACTTTTACAAAAATAGAAAGAGGATGTACCCTTCCATCAGACTTATTCAGCCTACACAGTTAAGCTAATCTGAGAGAATTGGCAGTCCTACGACGATTCATTATTAATGGCCACAGTCTTAATAACATATGATATAAAATATATAAAAATATATATTTAAAAAATTAAGACGAAACAGTGCAGATCGCAGACACAGAAAGGAAACTACAGAAACTCCCAGAGAAGGTTGTGAAAAAAAAAAAAAAAAAAAAAAAAACAGGAACAGAGGATTAACCCTCTAGGGTCATTCGTATCATATTTGATACAGTATTTCCCTATAAGGAAACATTTGATATTTCCCTATAAGGAAACATTTGGTATTCATTGACTGAGCAGTCAGTACTGCTTTCATTTGAAATTTATAAAATATTTCTCTTAAAAAATTTTTCAGGAAAATATTTCTTTCAAGGCTTGTTTTCATACTGTATCAAATATGATACGAATGGCCCTAGAGGGTTAATAATATAATATGATTAAGGTTTCTACTTGTCATAAAGTGGGGGATCAGTTCTATATTGTTATGAAGTAATAAACAGATCCCCCACTAATTACTACTTAACCCTCTAGGGCCATTCGTATCATATTTGATAAAGTATTTCCCTATAAGGAAACATTTGGTATTTCCCTATAAGGAAACATTTGGTATTCATTGACTGAGCAGTCAGTACTGCTTTCATTTGAAATTTATAAAATATTTCTCTTAAAAAATTTTTCAGGAAAATATTTCTTTCAAGGCTTGTTTTCATACTGTATCAAATATGATACGAATGGCCCTAGAGGGTTAATAATATAATATGATTAAGGCTTCTACTTGTCATAAAGTGGGGGATCAGTTCTATATTGTTATGAAGTAATAAACAGATCCCCCACTAATTACTACTTAACCCTCTAGGGCCATTCGTATCATATTTGATAAAGTATTTCCCTATAAGGAAACATTTGGTATTTCCCTATAAGGAAACACTTGGTATTCATTGACTGAGCAGTCAGTACTGCTTTCATTTGAAATTTATAAAATATTTCTCTTAAAAAATTTTTCAGGAAAATATTTCTTTCAAGGCTTGTTTTCATACTGTATCAAATATGATACGAATGGCCCTAGAGGGTTAATAATATAATATGATTAAGGCTTCTACTTGTCATAAAGTGGGGGATCAGTTCTATATTGTTATGAAGTAATAAACAGATCCCTCACTAATTACTACTTAACCCTCTAGGGCCATTCGTATCATATTTGATAAAGTATTTCCCTATAAGGAAACATTTGGTATTTCCCTATAAGGAAACACTTGGTATTCATTGACTGAGCAGTCAGTACTGCTTTCATTTGAAATTTATAAAATATTTCTCTTAAAAAATTTTTCAGGAAAATATTTCTTTCAAGGCTTGTTTTCATACTGTATCAAATATGATACGAATGGCCCTAGAGGGTTAATAATATAATATGATTAAGGCTTCTACTTGTCATAAAGTGGGGGATCAGTTCTATATTGTTATGAAGTAATAAACAGATCCCCCACTAATTACTACTTAACCCTCTAGGGCCATTCGTATCATATTTGATAAAGTATTTCCCTATAAGGAAACATTTGGTATTTCCCTATAAGGAAACACTTGGTATTCATTGACTGAGCAGTCAGTACTGCTTTCATTTGAAATTTATAAAATATTTCTCTTAAAAAATTTTTCAGGAAAATATTTCTTTCAAGGCTTGTTTTCATACTGTATCAAATATGATACGAATGGCCCTAGAGGGTTAATAATATAATATGATTAAGGCTTCTACTTGTCATAAAGTGGGGGATCAGTTCTATATTGTTATGAAGTAATAAACAGATCCCTCACTAATTACTACTTAACCCTCTAGGGCCATTCGTATCATATTTGATAAAGTATTTCCCTATAAGGAAACATTTGGTATTTCCCTATAAGGAAACACTTGGTATTCATTGACTGAGCAGTCAGTACTGCTTTCATTTGAAATTTATAAAATATTTCTCTTAAAAAATTTTTCAGGAAAATATTTCTTTCAAGGCTTGTTTTCATACTGTATCAAATATGATACGAATGGCCCTAGAGGGTTAAACATCGTTTGTAAGAAGACAGAATGCAGGGTTGTTAGCAAAACATTGTATTTATAAATTGAAAATACCAGAATCAAACACATAAAACAGGTTAAATATCCGGGAAATGTTTTAACAGAGGACGGAAAGTAGGATACTGAAATGAAAAAAAGTATTTGGATAGGGAAAGATGCCAAAATAATTAAAAAACAGAAAAATCCTTGAAACAAAGAAAAAAATACTGACCTCTTATGCAATACGTGTCCTCTTATAAGTCAGTGAATGCTTGACAAACTTCTTACAGATGAATATTAAACTTGAAGCAATAGAAATATCTACAGAAGGATACTGAGAATACCATGGACTGAACAAAACGCACTTTTAGAGAAAATGAAAACAAAGGGGAGTCTGCCTGTATTTGTACAGTATTATCAAAGGTCGGTCAATCGCATGCATGCGTATTGAATTGGTTAATCAAAATTCTGTAAAACAAATTTTGCTGATCCAGTTGGTTCGACTCAGAATAATGAGAAATTATGCAGGCAACCAGAAGAAGTGCAATAGACCCGCCCAACCAGATCTCATTCAGACTAGGATATTTCTGTCCTCTAACCGTCCATAGAGTCATCTTCTTAGTCTTTGTTATCGACACTTGTCTGAAACTCAACCAAAAGAAAGATTCTTTCTGAGTATCAAGGAGAAATTGCGAAAAATCCAAGTGAAAATTAACTTAAAAAGCCTGTGTTTTTAAACAGTATGTGTCATACGACGACTGTTATCAGAGGCAGTTAAAATCAGTTGAGCATTAACAACAAATTATGAACCATCAGGAGAGTAAGAGATTGTGTTAACTTTTACTTTCACTTTCTTTTTCTGTCATTCATTTGATACACCAATATTTTCTTTAATTATTCAGTTCGATATAACTTCGATTAGACATAATTAAATAACTATGATTACTATTTGTCTAGATTTTCTACCTAATGCCTCGATTCTTTAAACATGAGTAATTTTTACGTATTCAGTCCAATTTGGAGATTTCCATAACTATATAAAATCTTTAGTCTAATATCTACAAAAGTAGTACACATTCCAGTTAGTAAAATATCGTCATGCAAGCTAGTTCGCTAGTCTAGTTCAGTGTTTGTTGGATATGCCACTATTGTAGCCTTGTGTCATAGCATCCTTATTTGAGTAAATATGTGATGCCTCGCCATCGAGTGAATGTTGGCCAAGTTGTCTAGCTGACCGTTACTAGAATTCGATCAAAGCTAATTATCTCGTACATATGATCTTGTGTCAGACAATAGTATATTAAATAAATGCATATAACTATAAAAATGATTGTTTATATTTCTGAGATGATGTATTGTAATTATTCTTCAATGATACATGGCCCAGTGGATAAAAGTGTTGGGTTAATCCAGGGACTTGACCTAAAGAGTTGTGAGTTTAATACCTGACTACGGCAGAACAAAAATTTAGAGATTTAAGTTAACGGAAGCTAACTAACACTGAGACATCTGGAAAAAGTATGGCTCGTGGAAGTGGAACAACCTACCCAGGTGAACGAAATAAAGGGTTCAGTTCGAAAATCCAATTCCAATTCCGGAGCGTACAACGGTCGAAACGTCATGAATATGATAACAACGATGAGGACAACAATCCGAATAATGTAAATAGTACAAATAATTACAATACTTCATCTCAGAAATATACAGAGATCTTGAAGAAGGCTAGAGCGTACAACGGCAGAAACGTCGTGAATATGGCAACAAAGATGAGGACAACACTTCTAATAATGTAAATAGTGTAAATAATAAAAAAGATGGTGAAGTATCTGTTGTTGCTTTTTTTGTGTGTGATTTTTTTAGTGTCGTCTTCATGGAGTACATGGATCCTTCCACAGTAACACACACACACACACACACACACACACACACACACAAAAAAAAAAAAAAAAAAAAAAACGGGCTAAGCCTGGTGTTCTTGGGAATTTTAACCACGAAGAAGTATTTCTACATTAAGCAAAAAGATTGCGTTTGAGTATTCTGACGGATTCATAAACCACGGACCATTCGATATTTTTTTGCCCTTGTCCACAACTACGCGTGTAAGACGCGTGTCAAGCTATCACGAGTGGTAGTTAAATGAGGAGGGTATTGCCTTCCTAATCACCGGATCGTCTCAAATGGTATGCGTCATACATTCTGAGTGGATAATCTTAGAACATTAGGCTGGAAAAGAATCGGGGAGAAAGAAGGAAGAGAAAAGTGAATCGAGGTTGTGAAGGAGGAGAAAAATTAGGAGATAAAAGAGCAAAATAAAAGCAAAAAGAAAACCAGGTGAAAGGAAGAAATAAATATATATTCATATAGAGAGAAATGGGAGGCATGGAAGCTCAAGAAATACGTAGAGAGGAAAAACATTGTGTAAAGTGTGCGTGATAAAAACGAAAAGAAAATCAGATGAAAGGAAAAATTAATATGCATGTACATATAAAGATAAGGGAAATAGTTTGGTAGAAATCAGAGAGGTTGCGTTTCTGGTTGGATATGAAGAGACAATGAGCAAAATAGTGAGGATGGATAGAAGCGAAATAATAAGTCATTTTAAAATTGAAAATGGTTTTAAAGAAAAGGCAGAGAATTAATGTGTATTTTTAGACAAGTTATCTTTTAGTGTCAAAGGTCACAACCAAGAAGAATTAAACTAAAGAGAATATTCAGGCAAAACAGTATTCTTACATATTTTGAAAGACGCTAAAGTAATTGGATAATCTTGTCTTAACACAGAAATTCAACAGAAAAATTCAAATTATCATTAAAATAAATGGAAAACAATGAGAAATTTACATAATGCTACTAAAAAAAAAAGGGAATTAGGTAAAGTAAACGAGATAAAAACGAAAAGAAAACCAAATATAAGGAAAAAATATAGGGAGGAGGGCAAATGATGGATAGAAAGCCATAGAAAAAGACAGGCTACGAAGAGTGAAAACTTTGAAAGTCAATTTTTACGGCTTTTATCATTCCTAAGAATGACAAATGACGTAAAATTTGCAAAACATTAAAAATTCTTTACTGAGCGATAGAGCAAAAAAAAAAAAAAGACAAAGCATAGAATACAGAAGAATCTATTTATGAATTCATTATTTCCTATTTCGCTTATAAAACTAATCTCTGCTCAACTAGATCCTGTTGTTATAATTATATAAATCATTTTAAACCTGGCAAATCCTTTCCAAATAACTTCTTTTTAGCATTGGACCAGTAGGCTTAAGACAGAGACTAGAAAAATTACTATGCAAGGCTTTAGCATGTTATTCCCATTAAAACGGCTGTCAGAATAAAAAAAATCGATAGTCCGTATTAAACATTAAGCCCTGATGTCAATGATTATCAGCTTCCAATATTATTTAAGATTATTCGTTGTCTTTTAATTCTTTCTAAATAAAAATAGAAAAGTGTGAGACAGACAATAATTCGATAGATTTGCATTTATATGAAGTGCGACATCAGATTACCGAACGAATTTAATTTAGTCTGGATTCAAGTTTTCCTCTTAATAGCGTAATGGTGACCGTGCAGGTTTTTTGTGAATGAGTCCCATGATCGAAGAGGGCCTCGAAAATTTTAGCCTCGCGTCAAAGTTACGTTAGTTCGGTACACGACTATGTATTTAGATCTATATATAATTATTATCTCTCCTTTCGCTAGTTATCTCCTTTCTATCGCGCTCTCTCTCTCTCTCTCTTTCTCATTTGCAGACCTTTTATTTATTTATTTAGTTATTTATTTCTCGAGCTAACGAATTAACGGTATAGATGGTGCCAATAATTAACACAGCTTCTAGCTTTGTGCCAAGTCGATGAAAACTTAATAGATATTAACATGCTGTGATCTACAATTGCACTAAAACATGTTTGAAAACTCTTTCTCTCTCTCCCATTTTCTCTCTCTCTCACTTTCCCTCTCTCATTCTCTCTCTCTCTCTCTCTCTCTCTCTCATTCTCTTTCTCCATACTACATACATGTTTAACAGATTTGAGAAAGAAATATCTGAGATATGTGACGGACTGAAAAAAAAAGAACTTATACAATAGAGTGCAAAAAGAACATAGTAGGAAGTATCTTAATCTATGATGTTTTACTTTTATTATTCAAACATCTGTCTAAAGGAAGAAAATGAAACATTTTAAAAATTCAAAAAATTAAACACACACACATACATACATACATACATATATACATACATATATATATATATATATATATATATATATATATATATATGCATTTAATTTATATATATATATATATAAATCCATCACTTCTTTATATATATATATATACACACTAACGGCCATAATTATTAGGCTACCCCAGTTTTAAAAAAAATGATGTATTTCATACTATTTTTAGTATTTATTGCCAAATATAAATAGAATGGTTCTTTTGTTATTATTACTTTGCAAACATTTACAAGGCAAGGAAGCAAAGATGATCTTAATGAATCACCCTAAATTTTGTTCATTTTTTTATTGACGAAACTGCAATATAGGTAATTATTAAACATTTACAAATTCATTTGATGCCCATGTTATTGTGCAGTATTAAGAAAAGAACCTTTCTATTTTCATTTACAATTATTCACTTGGCAATAAATACTAAAAAATAATATGAAATACATCATTTTTTAAAACATTGGGGTCGCCTAATAATTATGGCCAGTCGTATAGCTACCCCGGCATATACGCATCGCTCATTCGATAATGAATTGGAGCACTCTAGCTATTGGGCGTGTTTATACGCGCTAAAAAGCCTGCCTTCTTCTGCCGGACGCTCGTGGCCTAGGGGTAGAATCGCCGATTCGGTCGGGTTTCAATCCTGGGTTAGGAAGCGTACTGATGAGCTGTAATTCAGTGAAACAGATCTGTCTGCGGATGACTATATATATATATATATATATATATATATATATATATATATATATATATATAAAGAAGTGATGGATTTTTATTTACTTAAACGTTATTTTTAGTTAATTTTTTAGTAGACGCTCCGTTTATTTATACTTATTTATTTTTGTATATATTTTTGTGTATACTTATTTATTTTTGTCCACGGCCTAAATATTTCAATAAGTACACAAAGTGTTTACTCATATATGAGTATCCACTAAAAATAGGGTTGAAATTATATATGAGGGCTTGAAGTGTGTGATTAAAAATGAAGAAATTTGTAGCTGATGGATGGTACACAAGTCGATTTCTGATCAGTATTGACAGGGTCACCATAGAGAGGGAGTATATTGTTAAAAGACTCGAAAGTTCTAATGAACCCGGTTAAAAATATCACTGATGATGTGTGCCAAAACATCAAACAGATGTATTTCAGGAATATATATATATTATGCTAAGCTGTTGTTTAATGACAGAATGAAGCAGTGTATAGCATCCTGCAATTTCAGCTCCAAAGAATATTAGCGGCTCTGCAGAAATGTGTCAAGCAACAGCAGGCATTCAGTCCCCCCTTTAATCAATAAATTTGAGGTCCTTACATCTTCAGCGGACAAAGCTGAGTGTTTACTCGCAGATTCTTCACCAACTCAACATTTGATTTGTCTGGGGTATCCGCACCCGACTTCTCACCTAGAACTGAGGCCCAACTGAATGACGTTCACATTATGCCCTCGCTGGTCTTTAACATAATTTTCAAGCTTGAACCCCATAAGGCGAGCAAAGGTGACGGAATCCCAATCATTGTCCTGAAGAAATGTGCCCCTGAACTCTTCCCTGTTCTCTCCAAACTTTACAACTACTGCCTTTGTGCTTCTTGCTTTCTTGCCTGCTGGAAGTCCTCCTCTGTAGTTCCTGTATTTACTCTGGAGATGTCACAAACCCCTCTAATTATCGCCTTATCAGCCCCTACAAATATTTGGCAAAGTGTTGGAGGCTATTATCAATGCTAAAGTGGTTCAATATCTCACAGCCCACAGTCTCTTCGACAAACAGTATGGATTCCGCTTTACCAGATCTACTGCTAATATGCTAACGACCATCTCAGTGTATATATATCAGGCTTTCGATAAGAACGGTGAAGCTCGATCTGTTGCTCTAGATATCTCCAAAGCGAGCTGGCCTTCTACACAAGCTACAGGGCTATGGTATAACTGGACGCTTGTTTGATCTAATCCAGTCGTTCCATTCAAACCAGATAATGAAAGTAGTATTGAACGGGCATGCTTCCATACGAAAGCGGGTGTCCTTAAAGGCTCTATTTTAGGCCCTTTGCTTTTTCTGATCTTCATCAACGATCTAGCTGATGTAATCAGATCCCAAGTAGGCATCTACGCTGACGACACCACGATTAACTCCCGCCGCGATAAGATGAGGCTGACAAAACAAATCTCGTTGCTGATCTTGAGAAGGACCCCCAATCTATGGTGGACTCGGATAAGAAATGGCTCTTAAATTTGATGCTTCCAAAACGAAGCTGCTATATTTTAACCACCATAGACAATCACTCCCCCCCCCCCATCAGCATGGATCAGGCTAGTCTCCCTTCTTCGGCCTAACTCTCAGTGGAATGACTAGATTGAATCCATATCAAAATCTGCTGCTAGGAAGTTTATTTCGTCTGAATCCACCCTGCACATATATAAATCTACAACCCCACCCACCCCGTGCATTGAATACTACTGTCACATCTGGTCGGATTTCCCTGCTATTTATCTCGGGATTCTTGACAAAATCCAATAGAGAATCTGCAATGTAATCGATCCCTACCTAATAGCTAAACTCCAGTCACTTTCTCACTGACGCAATGTGGCTTTCTTTCTTCCTCCTCTACAAATAACGTTTCTGCTCCAATGAGCTTAGCTCCCTAGTGCTCCCTTTGTCTGAATTTACTCGAGCGACTAGACTAGCAATTAGGTCCAACCCTTTTATAGTGAAACCAGTCAAATGTAACCCCAATTTTTATTCTATCAGTTTCTCTTCTCGCACTTCTCGCCTGTGGAATCCCCGTCTGTATACTTGCTTCCCTGACAGCTACAATCTATTAGAATTTAAATGCAATATCAATTGCCAACTCTTAGATCCTTGATTCGCATCTTTTCCCTGACAGCCCTTATATCATGTTCTTTTCCCTTTCCACTCTACTCTCATGCAGCTCTCTTCACACCAATGTTCCCATTTTCTCTTACTCTCTGATACCCTCGGTAACTTGTTCCTCTTTCCCATCACTCTCCTCTTATGTAACTACCTACGCACTAGTGGCAGTACTGCCTTGATTGCAGTGACATGGTCATAAAAAATGCAAAAGAAGATTAAAAATAATGAAGGCATTACTAATACAAAAGAGGCTCCTACACTTAATAATATCAATTATGAACACGGTAACAATGTGCTTACTGTGTTCGAAACATGGCATACACATGACTGTATACATAAACTTTACACATATTTAGTTACAAGAAAAACAAAATTAATTCTTGACAGTGTCTTAAAGTATAGCCGAAAGCGTTCGAAAAAACAAAACATCGGACAATTTTTACATAACTTTTGTTCTGAATATATATATATATATATATATATATATATATATATATTATGAATCTAGCGATTATATATATATGGGATAACGATATATAATTTTTTATACAATGAAAATTTTGGAGGAAAGATGTATGAGACAGATTCACATTGTAGTCGCTAGTGGCAATTCTTCGGGGAGCGGGGCAGAAGGAGTCAAGCCTCCCTCCCAGAATTTTGGTTGGCCCCTCGGTTTTCCCTCATTTTTATAAGCTTCAAAAATTTATGAAACTGATCAGTCTCTGATTTCGATAAGATTTGATCTTCAGTACTTTTTCCTCTGCATTTTCTTTTTTATTTAGCTTTTTAAGGACATACAAATACCAGTTTGAAAAAAACAAACAAACAAAATAAAACAACCAGACAAATAGAAACAGACATGTTAGAGAGAGAAAGAGACTTAATAGTCATATTTGCATATCTGAAGGAAGATGTTAATTAGAAATAATGTCTCCAACTTGATATGTAGGTAGATAGGCAGTCCGTGATTTATGACCGAGTGAAAGAATATGTCAGTAATTTTCTCCAACCTACTGAAAAGAATCGGCACCGAATTCCCTGACGCCAAATTTCTATGTCTCAGAAGTATGCAGACTGGCTCGTCCACCAACACATATAGAGAGCTACACACAGCATGTGGATTGAACTGTTTATCAATGGTTCTAACCAAGATCACCAAGACTCATACACTCGATTGAGATTTGCTGACAATAAAGGCATTTGGTAAAAGGGGTTGGTAGAAAAATAATTTAGACCTCTTTTTTCTCTATTTATAGTGGTCACCACTGAACACCGAAATGATTCTTTTTTAAACAAACAATCAAGCAAACCATACGTCTTTTTGTCTCTCTCATATTAGATTCCTTATATTTCCAAACATTTTTTGTTTTTGTAAAACATACCACAAACACACACACGACACTACAAATATAAACCAATGCCACATTATAGATAAATTTTTGAATTATAAAATAACTCACTTTAGCAACAAACAGCGACATTAAAGAAGCAGGTGTATCTGCAGAAATGTTAGAATTAGATGCTGAATATTATGCAACTGTTATTAGACATACATCTCAAAACCGAATACGAATAATACCCCACCAGCTGACATGTTCCAATCCGCTGGTGGTATTCCAATTCAACCACTAAAATATCCCTAGCACAGTGAAGGAAAGAACACGGTAAGTTGTAAATGTTTCGTTCGACAAATACCAATCGGCCAAATATTCACAAGAACGTGATGCGATGTTCTGTTTTGCGTGAACATTGCATCACCAACATAATATGGCAATGCAGATTATGCATTTACTACAATTGGATTTCGGCGATGGAAAAGAGCATACGGAAAAGATGGGGTATTTCAAAAGTACATATATTCCCACAAATTCCAAAAATTCTCAGTCATAATGCAAAAGTATCATCTAAATCTCGAATACCAGCGGTCAGAGTAATAAAAAAAATGTCCTTTTATTCCTTCTTTTAAAAGCAAAATCATAACGGTTAAAAAATTTGAAACAAAAAAGAAAAAAAAAAGAAGTGAAATTACGTTCTTTTCTTTTTTTGTTTTTGCTTTTTTTTACATCTCTCTCAGTAACAATTTCGTCGATTTCGTCAACGTACAAACGGGCATTCGCAGTCAGCGTAGTGAATGATTTACCCTTTTGTGAATTATCCAGTTACCAACTATACCCCCCAAGTCCAACTATTCAGTCAAGCTTACGTTTTTGAGATAGTAGTATCGTAAATTGACTTTGCTCTTTAAGAAGTAAATTTCTTTGAATATTGATGTAATATAATTTACATTAACTTTTGTTGAAATCTCGAGAAATAGGTATAATTGAAGCAATATAGCATGAATGTTAACTTGGGTTTGTGTCAATCCAGCTGCCCTATTTGATGTTTTGTTTCAGGGTCATGAAGAAATTATATTATTTGAATTATTTATTTCTTCTTGATCGTATGGTCGAACTTTTTTAAAAGCTTAAATTCATTTTTCAGCTGATTTTTTATACGGCATTTTGATTGATTTCCTTGCATTATTTTATTTTCGCATTTTTTTTCCTAGCAATTAATTTTTGTGCTTCAAAAATGTTTTATAGAGGAGAAAAATCAGAGCAGACAAATCACGCTGTTCTGCTAGTTTTGGCGTTAGTATTAACCCTTGATTTTGTTTTGAAATTAACCTCTCCTGTGTTCTAACAGCTTTATGGATGAAAGATTATCCCGTTTAATTTAGTGAAGTAACATACTTATAAACGGAGCGTCTACTTAAATACGGGTATTCATAAAAAAATAATATTTTAGTAACAAAAAAAATTTCATTCCTAAGTTGTGTATACGATAGTGGTGTAGTATGAAAATGAAGACGCTGCTTGAGTTTAACCCCTCCTCTTCAGAAAAATCTCGACCCCAAAGTGCCCCCACTCACTTTCAGAGTTCCATAATCGTAGTCGCATCACCGTAAACAAACCTAGTCCAATGAAGTCCTAAAACATTTTCCTCTCTGTCATATATATATATATATATATATATATATATATATATATATATATAAGTGTGTGTGTGTGTGTGTGTGTGTGTGTGTGTGTGTGTGTGTGCCGTAATTTTATAAAAAGTTATATTTAATGTGTCCACGTATTTGGCCAAACGTCCATAATTTTTTTTTTTCAAAAGTGAAATTAATGACTGTTTAATAATTGAATACGATCTTTATTTTCAAACTGTCATTTCATTTTTCCTAATTTTCTAAATTTCCAATAAATAAATTTGGGCCACATCCCCAGTCAACGGCATTGACTTGCCGACCAAACTGAATGAGGGTAGCCGGAAAATGAAGAGCAACACCTCTCCCCAAACTATTTATACCAAGCGGCCATCGGCCTGTCGACAACCTTGGCGTAGAAGCTGTGCCTCAGAGGTCAACGGCTTTAACAATGGGAAGTGAAACGTCTAAAAGGAGGGACGGAAAAACCTCAATGTTTCCGGTGCAAAAACAACTGGCATCATTCTGTCTTAAATGTCATCATGAACCAGAATTGTGTGATGGGGGGAGGGGGGTTGTTCAGTGGTGACTACGGCGGCGCAAAATGCACTAACTGAATGAATGATTATTATTTTGCATTATTATACTAGTGATGTCCGATAGGTTAAAAGGACAGTCCGCAGCTTCATAGCTTCATTAATACTATTATTATTATTAGTAGTACTTTTAGTAGTATTATTAGTAGTAGTAGTAGTATTTATTGATTCTAGGGGTTTTGCATCAAAGCTTGTCTTGTTCAACAACTATCAATTCCCGAATCAAGTAATGTTTTTATTTTCACCTTTTAACTTTTACATTTGACGCTGGATAAAGCAACAAATTGTTTCTTTCTCTTGGATGATTGATGACCAAAAACTTGATTCTATCTTGATTTCTGATTAAATGTCAAGACATACCGCTAAAGGGATTATGATCCTGGTGGCCAATACAAAGGTTAAAAAAAAAATAAATAAATCGGATTCACAGACTTTTCTTTATGATTCCACTTCAAATGGAAATTAGTGAACGTAAAGAAGAATCTATTTCTATTCAGTGATTCCCTATTTGAGTCATTAACTCTTGCTTTATGTTCATATTTAAGGTGCAATATTGATCTGCAATAAACATGACCACTGATGATGCCTGACCCCAAACATCCGGACAAGCCAATTTAGCTATGTAGCATATCTACATATGTGTATAAGGATAAGCGCACGTAGTTCGGTCAAATATCATTAGGCTTAACATAGATATAATCAATAATAGAATCCTCTGAGGAGAAAAGAAGAAACATTAGGTTTCAGGTTTCCAAAGCAATATCTGGTTCAGATAGCAACATCATAAATGGAAATTGATGAATAGGAATTCTGATGTTTTTATGGGAAGGACACTGAATATGATAGGTAAATAGATTTGAATTAAATAAAGTTTAATGCACACGGATGGTTACAGAGTGAAACACACACACACACACACACACACACACACACACACACACACACACACACACACACACACACAACACACACACATATATATATATATACTTTTAATTGTATTTTTGTAGATACTATTATTTGAGAAGACGCTCCGTTTATTTATTAAATAGTATATTCATTTATTTTCGTCTGTTTTTTTACAGCGGCTGGCACCCTTGCAGCACTCTCATTTATGGAATGCCCCATGGACTGAAATAGTCTATTTAAGTAAAGAATAGTAGCATTCGATGCGTGATATTTGAGTGTCAGTTGAGTAATATTCAGACTGATTACTTCGATGACTATTGCGACCTAAACCCCTTCTCTCTATGTTGTATGTTCTGTCTTGTCTGTCACTGTAACTATTGTACTGTTCTGTGTATATCCGTTTAACACCCTATATTGTGCTGGATAATACTGTAGTACACTTTCTCTGTGCATCGTATTCACCTCGGTGATACAACTGTCTACTGGCCTTAATATTCGAAATATCTTATTAAAGAAAATAATTACCCTCACGAGCAGGGATTTAACCTGCGTCTCTCAGGGCATAGGGATATACCATTAAGTCTGGTTGTGATAAAAATCTGTCGGATTAATAAAAAAGTCCATTATAGAAATAATTTTTTTGTTACTAAAATGTTATTTTTTATGAATACCCGTATTTAAGTAGACGCTCCGTTTATTTATTAAACTTTATATATTTTTTTTATTTTTGTCTACTGGTCTATATTAAAAATACTAGAAAATTAGAACAGCCAAACATTTTTTAAAAAAAACAGGAAAATTGACTCAAAAAATAATTCTATAACAATAAAATCTTGTCTAAGAAATTCTGACAGAAAGAATGCCAGATGCTAAGGCATAAGTTATGATAACAAGTGAAATTCGTGTTTTTGTGTGTTCTTCTTCGTTTGTTTTTGTTTTCTTTTTTCTTTTTTTGTCATTTTATCCCCAAGAAAGGCAATAAAGTTACTAAGACGAAATTGAATACTGCGTATGAAAAAAATATTAGGAAAATAAAAATGTTATTAAGGACAAAGAGCAATAAAAGAACAGGAATAAAGAAGATATGATAACGGTTGGTATTACATTTAAATCTTTGAAGATAAAAATTGACTGAAAAGCAAAGAAATCGAAAGAAAGTTTTACAAAAAACTGTTAGCATAGAACTTACTGTCAATCTAATACTGCACTTAAATTCATAAATTTCAGGTCAGTCAGTTAAGTACCATACGTGAAACCTGCTTGGGCGATCATGTCTCGAAATAAACATGATTGACTGGGCAGAAGATTATCCCGCAGTAGGTTGCCATTGCTTTCTGCGGTAGACTGGTTGCCAGCTAAGACTATAGAACCCAATCTGTCCTGTTATTTAACCCATAACGGGAAGGAAGAGACGGATTAATACCTTTCGTAAGTGAATGCAATGAATTCAACTGGAATTCGAACTCGGCTCCCCGATTTCTCGTTCCCAGCCGATATCCACTGCGCCACAACGCACATCCCCAATTTCAGGTACCACAGAGAAGTGCTCATCAGAACAATTATCATGAAATTGTTCATAGAAAAAAGAACAGGGAAACTATGTTACGGCGTCGAGAATATGACTGATGCCGAGATGCCAGGTCAGAATTGATAACATTTCAATTTCTTCTTTAGATTACATCAAAAAGTTTGAAATACACAGCAGAAGCAGTAGATCATATGTGACAGTAATATTCAATGCATGGATGAATGGTCGACATATAAATGTTTAAGGTAGATACTGGATATCGTGCTAGACAATTTTTCTCACCAAAATGTTTGCATGTGCGCACGTTTCTGCGTGTGAGAGAAAGAGAGAGAGAGAGAGATAAAAAGAGAGATAGAACGCTCATTAGAGAGAGAGAAAGAAAGAAAGAAAGAAAGAAAGAAAGAAAGAAAGAAAAGAGAGAAAGAAAGAGAGATCATACATTATGAGAAAATTATTTGACTCTGTTGGTCATCGCATAATTGTAACCTGCTGACGGCAAAACCGGTCGAACCTCTATTGGTTAATCAATAACCTCCATACATAAATCGATTATCTTGTTCTCCTGTTGAGATTTGGCCTGTAAATGCAACGTCGTGAAAATCCGGAAACAAGAGAGAGAGAGAGAGAGAGAGACTAATAAGTATTTACGTCACAAAAGAATATCACAAGTCTTCTTTTTTAATGAGCAATATCTTTCATTCAAAACTGAAACAATATTGTCCTTTTCTTACGATTATATTTGTAGATATACACTAAGATTCTGTTACAAAGAATCATTAGCATGACATCTTGTGGGAATCGAACTTACTTGAGTCACGAATGGACTGACGAGTCAGGCTTATTAATTACTGATCTACGCCAGGTACCCAACAACGCAGTTATTTTTTTTCTTGTAAAGTAAATCAAGAATGTCCACCTGGAAAGATATGAATCTAAAATTACCCGTCCTACTCTCCTCGCTATCGGTTTTCCCTCGTCTTGTAACTATCAGGTCAGTGAAATATACAAAGATATAAATATAAATGTGAACATGAGGTCAACTACGAGTGACGACAGTTTGTTTCATGTTTAAATGAAATCTTCAGACTAGCCATATCCGGGATAGAGCATGTGTGAATATAAGAATGAACACTGAGGTTATTAAGAAATGGCAAGAGTCTGTTTCATGTTTAAATAACATCTTCAGACTAGAGATATATCCGAGATAGAGTATGTGTGAAACTGTAAATATAAGAATGAACACTGACATCAACAACGAGTAGCGACAGTACCCACTCTTATACTTACAGAACCTCTGTCTCGAATACTGAGTACTTTTGCCCTTAAATATGGCAAACCACAAATCTATATTTTATCACACACACACACACACACACACACACACACACACACACACACACACACTGTTGTGGAATATTTTTCGCACTGAAGGTTATATAATCGTGCTATGTTGGTTGCTAATCGACTTAACGTACCCAAAATGTTAGGAACTTGGTAATCTTCTACTGAAAGCTGACTCCTTAGTATTCGGCTAACTGCCGACTAATATCAACTGCCTAGTAGTTTTACTAAACTCCCATAGGAGTCTAAAGAAATCCTATGAACTTCCCGTTAACTCTTATTAATATAGGAATGAGAGTCTATTCTGAGGAATAGGTGTGTTTCCTCATAACACACACACACATGCACACACGCACACACACACATATATATGTGTGTGTGTGTGTGTGCGTGTGTGTGTGTGTGTGTGTGTGTGTGTGTGTGTGTGTGTGTGTGTGTGTGTGTAAAAATATACTCAGTTATAATCTGAGATTAATGACAGAATGGTTAAATAAAGTAAAGACAAGAGGAAAACTGTATTTTAAATCGCCTACGCGTTTCGTCCTGTGATGGACTTTATCAAGGCAAAAAGACGAAATGAGCTTTATTCTAAATTACGTATCTATAGACAGTGTTGGCAACCACAAAGACGCTCACAAATCATTTCAAAAGATCAACAGAATATTTTAGTTTTTAGAATTCCTTCAGGTGTAGTGCAAAGTCACGAGATCTTAAAATGAAGGGAATTCAACCGTTTTCTTTGAAATTTTATTATGTATGTTAGTCTGTTTTAGTATAATTTCCATAAGTAAAGGTGAGATTGGGAAAAGTCCGGGACGCAAATTGATGTTTTGGTAGTACTGTATAGCGGTGCTCTCGAGAACTTTAAACTAAAATATTCTGTTTATCTTTTGAAATGATTTGTGAACGTCTTTGTGGTTGCCAACACTGTTTGTTTATAGATACGTAATTTAGAATAAAGCTCATTTCGTCTTTTTGCCTTGATAAAGTCCATCACAGGACGAAGCGCGTAGGCGATTTAAAATACAGTTTTCCTCTTGTCTTTACTTTATTTAAACATATATATATATATATATATATATATATATATATATATATATATATATATATATTTAAATTGTGTATATTTTGGCAGCATTTTTTCATTAATGCAGGTTTCATTGAATAATATAGACAAGTTTTGTCTATTAATTTTGTGTAGGATCCGTTCATACCGTCTGATATACTTGATGGTGATGTCGTTAAAAGACAACAAAAAATCACAGTATTTGTTGAATTTTTTATCAGGTCTAAGCTTTCGGCTCACATAAGCCATTATCAAAGAGTAAATAATAACACACAGTAAACATAGAACATTTAAGCTATTAACAATAAAGATAATTGAATTGAAAATATAAGTCCATCCCTACCGTGGCGGATGGCCGAAGACAGTGACAAAATAGTGGTGTTGTGGTCAGAAATTACTAAAAATCGGACCAAGCACTGAACCCATGGAGACTCCGTCACGTTGTATATATATAGTGTTGTTTGGATCAACAAAAGGCACTTCAGTAGTACAAGCTAGTAGAATTTTTCTTAGGATGTTGGGATTAATTTTGAGTGGGGGTAATGAAGGATTACTGTAAACATTTCTTATAATTATATCAATAGTTTCACTGACGGGTACATTAGTAAAAAGGTTTTCCACATCAAGTGAAGCTATGATTTCATTATTAGGATTTTCACTCTTGAGGATTTGGATTGCCTCTAGGGTTGACTTTATGCTGTATTTACTCGGAAGGTAGGGTGTGATAAGCTGGTTAATATGTTTAGTTAACTGGTATACAGGAGTAGGAATTTGGGATATGATAGGGCGGAGAGGATAGTTAGGTTTATGAGTTTTTATGGTTCCGTATATGTAACCAGGTTTATAGTCACCAATAATTTTAGGGAGTTTTAAGGAATTCTGATCAGCGTTGTTGGCACTAATGAGTTTATTAATTTTAGATTTTAGTTGGTGTGTCGGGTTTTTGTTAATTTTTTTAAATTTTGTGTGGTCATGGAGTATGTGGTTGAGTTTTGTGTTGTAATCTGATTTGTTAAGTACAACAAAGATGTTAGCCTTGTCAGCTTTTTTTACAATTATGTGAAGGTGGTTGCGTAGTTCGTGCGCAGCACTTTTTAGTTGTTTCGATAGAATTTTTGAGGAGCTTCTGCTTTTATCATGGCGATCTTTGATTGCCTCAGCCTTAAGTAGATCTTTCAGTTCAGAAATGTTTACAGTAATCCTTCATTACCCCCACTCAAAATTAATCCCAACATCCTAAGAAAAATTCTACTAGCTTGTACTACTGAAGTGCCTTTTGTTGATCCAAACAACACTATATATATACAACGTGACGGAGTCTCCATGGGTTCAGTGCTTGGTCCGATTTTTAGTAATTTCTGACCACAACACCACTATTTTGTCACTGTCTTCGGCCATCCGCCACGGTAGGGATGGACTTATATTTTCAATTCAATTATCTTTATTGTTAATAGCTTAAATGTTCTATGTTTACTGTGTGTTATTATTTACTCTTTGATAATGGCTTATGTGAGCCGAAAGCTTAGACCTGATAAAAAATTCAACAAATACTGTGATTTTTTGTTGTCTTTTAACGACATCACCATCAAGTATATCAGACGGTATGAACGGATCCTACACAAAATTAATAGACAAAACTTGTCTATATTATTCAATGAAACCTGCATTAATGAAAAAATGCTGCCAAAATATACACAATTTAAATTACATGATCCAGCAGCCCAACACACCATCACCACCTTGAAATATAAATGGAGCCTTGTGAAAAGGCAAATTGAAATAGCGAAAGAAAATCTTGACACATTATACAAGAACAAACATGACCTCTACAACAAACTGAAAGATATAACTACCTCAAACCAACTAGAAGAAATAATACTCAGACTATCCAAAATCACTGCAAAATCTGAAGTTGAACACCGTGCTAAAATTGTCAAAAAACTTAATTCACTATACAATGGCACGATCACTCTTCCCAAAAAATTCGATAAATTCATAAATCTTTCCAACCACCAACTAACTAAGCACCAAGAAGAATTACTCAACCTTGGACCTAACTGCCATATATACCGTAAGTATAACCAGCTTACTAAAAAAATTGAAATAGAAACGCTCTATCAAAGCATCACTAAATTACAAGATGAAAAACTTATAACCGTTAAACCCGAACTGAAAGATCTACTTAAGGCTGAGGCAATCAAAGATCGCCATGATAAAAGCAGAAGCTCCTCAAAAATTCTATCGAAACAACTAAAAAGTGCTGCGCACGAACTACGCAACCACCTTCACATAATTGTAAAAAAAGCTGACAAGGCTAACATCTTTGTTGTACTTAACAAATCAGATTACAACACAAAACTCAACCACATACTCCATGACCACACAAAATTTAAAAAAATTAACAAAAACCCGACACACCAACTAAAATCTAAAATTAAT
This sequence comes from Ascarosepion bandense, assembly GCA_037127315.1. Classification (NCBI taxonomy): domain Eukaryota; kingdom Metazoa; phylum Mollusca; class Cephalopoda; order Sepiida; family Sepiidae; genus Ascarosepion; species Ascarosepion bandense. Next base: position 1,441,811 of record JBBBDQ010000902.1, read on the forward strand.
AAACTCATTAGTGCCAACAACGCTGATCAGAATTCCTTAAAACTCCCTAAAATTATTGGTGACTATAAACCTGGTTACATATACGGAACCATAAAAACTCATAAACCTAACTATCCTCTCCGCCCTATCATATCCCAAATTCCTACTCCTGTATACCAGTTAACTAAACATATTAACCAGCTTATCACACCCTACCTTCCGAGTAAATACAGCATAAAGTCAACCCTAGAGGCAATCCAAATCCTCAAGAGTGAAAATCCTAATAATGAAATCATAGCTTCACTTGATGTGGAAAACCTTTTTACTAATGTACCCGTCAGTGAAACTATTGATATAATTATAAGAAATGTTTACAGTAATCCTTCATTACCCCCACTCAAAATTAATCCCAACATCCTAAGAAAAATTCTACTAGCTTGTACTACTGAAGTGCCTTTTGTTGATCCAAACAACACTATATATATACAACGTGACGGAGTCTCCATGGGTTCAGTGCTTGGTCCGATTTTTAGTAATTTCTGACCACAACACCACTATTTTGTCACTGTCTTCGGCCATCCGCCACGGTAGGGATGGACTTATATTTTCAATTCAATTATCTTTATTGTTAATAGCTTAAATGTTCTATGTTTACTGTGTGTTATTATTTACTCTTTGATAATGGCTTATGTGAGCCGAAAGCTTAGACCTGATAAAAAATTCAACAAATACTGTGATTTTTTGTTGTCTTTTAACGACATCACCATCAAGTATATCAGACGGTATGAACGGATCCTACACAAAATTAATAGACAAAACTTGTCTATATTATTCAATGAAACCTGCATTAATATATATATATATATATATATATAATTTTACTATTACATTGTTCCGTAAAATAAACTCCGATTTTATCTTAAATCTTTTGTGTTCATATGTTGTTTTAATAGTTGCAAAAATATTTTGTATCCTATTTGATAACTTTATATGAATATCTTTCAGAATGTAATTTGGAACATACACCCGTCTTCTTGAACATGAAAAAAAGAAGAGATGAGTTTACTTTTTTGAATATGCTTAAACTTGGTCATAATGCTTCTGAAACTACTGCCAACATTAACAGATCATGAGAGTGAAGGATCTACTTGTGACCAGAGAGTACGACAATGGCTTCTAAAATTCCGCAGTGCAGATACTAGTCTTGAATGTAAGGATTTCACAGGGCGTTCATTTAAAAATCCTTTAAAAATTCTATCCAATTCTGTATTAACCGATATCAATTGTCAATTTCTCTATTTTCTCTAATAAGATGAAAAATTCTATAAGACTACGACCGGACAGGTTTGCTTTGAAAACGATAAACCAACCATAATTATTATACAGAACCGTTTAATCGTTATCGTCAAGGAAAATTAAATCGACGCATCACGTTCGAATTAATACAAATCTCTAATTTTCTCTTGAATTTGCCTGGAAAGAAATGTAAGTTTAATTTCCACAGTGTTCTGTCCAGTTGCCAGATATCTTAATAAAAAATTGTTACAATGATTTATTAAGACTTATTAGTTGTGCAAATAGCCTTCCTAACCACTTGCCAGCCCAGAAAGTAGTAAAAATAAAAAGTTTCTACCGCCATAGTCAACCTTGACAATGCGAAATCAACAGCAACTGTATCGCCAAAGTTTAACATTAAACATATTAACTTTATAATCATGAAATATTTTTTCAAATCAGAATTCTCCATAAAAAACATTAGGGGAAATGGCTTCGAAGCACTACTCAAACAGTTGATGTCGTTAATAGATTAGCTTTCTTTAAGAATAAATGAACCTGAAGAGACACATATAACATGCATTTTATACTTCATTAACCCTGATCAAGTGTTTATTTGCAGCTTGCCCCGTTTGTTTTTCGAGGTAATTTATAATTTAGTGCCATGCTCGTAAATTTAACTATAAGCAAGCAGATATGTCTTCATCGTTTATTCAAAACGCCATAACACGAAAATAGCACGTAGAAAATTAACAAAATATTGATAAACAAAATTTTCAATAGATATAATGTCGAATAAATCAAATGTCAATAGTTAAAAGTTAAATAGATGAAAATGTTGCAAGATGTTATCCTAAATTCTTAAACGGAGCATTCACTATTCATTTCTTTTTGGTAAGTATTTTTTTTTTCATCTTGACTTCAAAGTTATTTATCTTCGTGATTAATCTGACTAAAATTGATAAGAAAGAAATCCCTAATTTAAAATAAAAAATTATTATTAACACATTTACTGCAAGAGACGCCTTTTATTTCGAAACATGCGTTGTGGTACAGTGGATAACGACTCGGAACGAGAAACTGGGGAGCCGAGTTCGAATTCCAGTTGAATCCATTGTATTCACTTACGCGCAAATACCCTTGGGAAAGGTATTAATCTGCCTATTCCTTCCAGTTATGGGTTAAATAACAGGACAGATTGGGTTCTATAGCCTTGGTCGGCAACCAGTCTACCGCAGAAAGCAATGGCAACCTACTGCGGGATAATCTTCTTCCCAGTCAGTCATGTTTCTTTCGAGACATGATCGCCCAAGCGTGTATCACGTATGGCACTTAACTGACTGACTGACATTAACCACTTTGGACGTATATATACATTTTCAAGACAACGAGAAATATCGGCTTCGAGCGTTTGTCTTATAAAGTAACTAGATCTTAGTACTATTTGCAAACTAGCGTAGACATATAGTAACATAAAATATATATTGTTTCTAACGAGTATTGTGTGTTAGGGCTATCGTTTAGGTTAGTACATTACTCGGTAGAAAACTAAATGGCGCCTTTCATTAGAAATTGCCGTCGGTTTCTTTATAGGATTTTATTTCCAGCAAGTAGCAAATTCCTATTTTCCAAAAACGGCCAAGTGAGCTAGACAACAATGTCTGTAGCTTGTAAAAGTCAAAATTTTAAGATATACATTGTTATTGTTAATCATTTGATAAGTTTCTCTTCATCTGCGCTACGCCATACAGAAACTTTCCTGGCAGTCATCAGCATGAATGACGCTAGTCTCCTCGAGAGCAACACACTGCGTTTCATTGGCCTCACTTTTTTAGCCGACCTAAAGTGGAATGACTATATTGAATCTATAGATGCATCTATTGCTAGGAAGCTTGTATCAGGCCAGAAAGTTTTTCTCGTCAGAATCTATCTTGCACATCGATAAATCTACCATTCGTCCGTGCATTAAATATTGTTGCCATATCTAGTGCTATTCCGCTTGAGGTTCTGAACAAAATCCAAAAAAGGATCTGCAATATAATTGATCCTGACTTGGCATCTCGACTTCATTCATTTTCTCACCAATGTGACGTGGCTTCCCTCTGTCTTTTCTACAAATATTTTTATAGTAACTGCGCTGATGAGCTTTTTTTCCTGGTGCATCAGTCACAGGAATTTAAGCGTACTACTAGATTGGTATCTAGGTTCCACCCCTTTACTTCATCAGTTTCTTTTCTCACATTCCCGCCTGTGGAACTCCCTTCTGTTTACTTGATTCCCTGATAGCTACAATCTCCCAAAAATTAAATGCACCGTCAATTATCATGTTATATCTCCTTGGATTCCGTACATCGTTTATCTTATCTTAACAACTCAGTATTTTCTCTCACTGTAACCTCCTACGCGCTAATGGCGGTTCCGTATTGATTTGGGTGAAATGATTAAAAAATCTAATGTTTCCTGTATTTTAATGCGGCGTTCAAGCTGTTTCAGAAGCGAATAAAGAATACGACAATATTAAAATGGCAGATAACTGCAAATAATCGTGTCGTTAAGGTTTTGTCAGTGTATTACAGAGTGTATAGGCTAGACAGTATAATAGAATAATTGTACTGAATGTAATTCAAAACCATATTTTAGTGGTATGAAGGTTGGTCCTAAAAAGCCGAATAAATAGGATGTGGTTTTGAACACCGTAGATGTGGAATCGTGACTGATTGATTGTCTTTTGCTGAATTTTCATATAAGATTTTAAAAAACTGGTGAGTACGGTTACGGCAACAATGAAGTCAAGAGCGCTGCAGCTCGTCTGAGTTTTTCTCTCTCAGATTAAGTCAGTTAAGTATCATACGTGATACACGCTTTGGGCGATCATGTCTCGAAAGAGACATGAATGCCTGGGCAGAAGATTATCCCGCAGTAGGTTGCCATTGCTTTCTGTGGTAGGCTGGTTGCTAGCCAAGCCTATAGAACCCAATCTGTCCTGTTATTTAACCCATAACTAGAGGGAAGTGACGGATTATTACCTTTTCCAAGAGTATTTGCGCGTAGGTGAATGCAAGGAATTCAACTGGAATTCGAACACGGCTCTCCGATTTGTCGTTCCGAGTCGATATCCACTGCACCACAACACACATCCAAAGTAAACTGTCAGATTACTTTGCGCAAACGTGGTCTTTTAGGGAGACACGTCACGTACGCGTGAAGAAGGTCGTAGCTGGACGATTTGATGGTATCCACTCTTCCACACACACATACACTATAACTTCTCTTTTTTCTATCTTCTCTCTCTTTCTCTCTTTCTCCCTCTCTCTCTCTCTCTCTCTCTCTCTATCTATCTATCTATCTTGTGGACGCATGCCATCCAGGAAATTATTCTTTTACATTCTCGCAAGTAAAAAGAAATCTGAAGAAAATTGTCTGTTGACTTAGTCTGTTAATGCAGCGTCGGAGTCTCTCCTGAGGAGCTGCCAATAGAACACCACAGCCCAGAGATGATACGCAACCCAACAAGTGTTAGTAGAGAGTGTCAATGAAAAGTGATAATTTTTTAAAATCTAGTTGGAAAATTATTTGCTATTTTTGCTTTTATTCATGCTGTTTTCTTAACGATTGCTGCGGTAAAGATAAAAAAAAAACTCGACAGAAATATAATAATGCTGGAACATTTACTTAAAAGATGTGTAACCGAAAATAAAAACTAAAAATAATTACGAAAGCGTAGTTCTATCTGAGAGAAAAAGTTTCAATTGAAAAGCTCCTGCCCTCAAGCAAATACCGAACAGCTTCTTGGGAAATGAAGACAAAAAACTATGGAGAAAGATTAATCAGCGACATCAACTCTTTAAGAATAAGGAAAAGTGCGGTTAGTTATAACGGGTGTAGGTAGGAGATTAAAATCGATCAAGCCGAGTTCAAATTCCGGTCTAGACTGATGCATTTATTTTTGCGTTAATGCCCTTGAGTAAAGAATGTATCCATCTCTTTACCTGTCACCTCTAAGTTAAATAGTAGAATCGATTGTTTCTCTAAACCGGGATAGCAACTAATCTGACTACTTCGTATTACAAATCGTAAAGATGCAACGGAAACTTCTCCACTATTGTCATGGCAATTCTTAGATAATAAAGAAAGAGGAATCTGAAATGAACCATGATCGCCTATGTTCTGAAGGGACATGACAATTTAAAAAATGAAATTCACTTTGGACTGGAATCATAGCCTCGGATTCATTGTAAAATATTGTTCTAATTAACATCGTTAGTACAACGACTTCACGAATTTAAGCGCGGTGTTAGGTTGGCAGATGGGTCTCATAATTTTACTGCTGAAATTGGTAATTGTAACGATGAGTTCTGTACTAAAAGTTTCTTCTCCCACATTTTTTGTTCGTGGAACGAACTTCATGCTTTGTTGTCAATTAGGATTTTTGAAAACTAGATTCATCACTGCGTCCACTGTGACGAGTCTGTGGAGATTCTCGCTCACGTCTTCTTTCACTGCAAACTTTTATTCCTTTGTGCAAGTTTATTAAAAACATCATGGTTCGCAGACTGTGGAATGTTCTATGTTCGTGAGTCCAATTTTGTTTGTAGCAATGTGGTACTGTCGTTTTTACTGTTGTTTATTTATTCCCCACTCGCCTCAAACAAATTGTATATATGGCACTAGTTAGAACTTCATGGGGTTTTTGAAGGAGATCGGTAAGTAAGTTTTGATGCAAGAAATATTATATATTATATTTTAATAATAATTAATAAGAAATATTAATATTATATATTAAGTAAGTAATTAATCGAGTTTTATTCGACCTCAACAGAATGCAGAAAGCACTGGACAGCCGTTTCATCCTATATTTGGGACCCATCAGCAGTGCGCATCCACTGCCAGGAATTAAAACCCAGACAGTTGCGTTATCAAGTGAATGCCATACCATACCACAGCCCCCGGTGATGAAGAGGTAACGAATTAAACTCTATATAGCGCCGCTCATTCACATATTAATTAATTACTTACTTAATATTTCAAATCCTCCTACAATTTCTCAAATATTGTATAGTTTGTTTGGATCAGTGATTGTGGTTAGCTAAATTTTTTAAGATAAGACAGATGAAGACCAGCCTTTCCCATCTCTATTTCTGGTCTTGTGCCACATTTGTTGTATTATACAAAAATCAATATCGTCACCAAAAGAGGTAGAAAGAGATATAGTGAGAGCAAACTGTAAGCGAGCATTATATCCTAACTACATAATTAAGAAAGACTACGTCAACTTCAAGCGACATTATATTTCCTGATTGTGTTATCTTCATTCAATGCAGCGAAGACATAACATATATATTTTAAATGATTATTTTGTCTTCTAAAAATATACTTTCTATTTTTGTAATGATTACTCTTTCTTCATTTTGTCTACACGGCTTTATTACTGAGCAACATTTCGTTCATTCAATATTATATCCGACTGACATTTTCTTATATCGACATTCTGTTCATCGACATTTAATCCGAATACCGCACAAGGAAAACATATTAGACAGAGCCAGCAAATATTTCAGAGCTTCAAAAAATAATTAAATTCATTTTTTTTAAATGCATGCTCAGACACTTCACAAAAATAAATAATATTTAAAAATTCACACGCTTGCAAATGAGTTAATTAATTGAAAGTGCAATATATTTATTCACATGTTTATTTGTCGATAGAAATAATGTGCCAGTATCAAGACTGGTAAAGGGGAAAAGCACAGGGAGAGTTGGATTCATGTCTTTCTTAGATAAAAGAAGAACCTAATCTTTTTCAATTTGATCCTGTTTCAAGCTCGGCTATTCCTAATATGTGAGGTCTGTCTGAAAATTAACGGGACTGGTGTTTCAAACAATTTATTTATATTCCAAAGAACAAACTATATGGTTTCCCCTTCAAAGTAACCCCACTTGTATCTAATGCGCTTTTCTCTCCTTCTCTGCCATGCTTCTATGCAGTGCTGAAAATATTCTTCTTGGCTGTCCATCAACTTCATCGTTATAGCCTTCATATTGATCACCGCACCTTCAAGACGAGTCCCCTTGATGATCCCCTTGAGCTTGCATTAAAGATTAAAAGTCACACAGAGCATGATCGAGTGAATAAGGAGCTTGTTTCAATACGACCTTATTTTTCTTATTTGGTTACTGCTGAATGCTCAGGGCGTTGTGAGCAGGTGCATTGTTGCGTTGAAGCAGCCAAGAAGTGTCCTGTCTTGTCTCTCGTCTCTTCTCGCGCACTGAGCGAAGCAAACGCCGCGAGATCTCTTTGTAAACTTGGTGATTGATCGTCTGGCCCTGTGGCAAAAACTCACTTTAGACAATGCTCATAAGTCATCCAGCATACCCAGTACCGTTAATTTTCAGACAGATTTCGTATGTTGATAACAATGGCAGGTGGTGCGCATGCGTTAGCTTTCAGTATATATGTCAAGAACTAATCCATCGAAGGAGGTAAGAACGAATATAAAAAAGAAAAGAAAAAAGAAAGAGAATTAATTCGAAAGAATATGCTGCAAAACTTGTTTGGTCACCTCGAAGCAGAGAACTAAGTACCTTGGCTAACACCGAAAGGGATCATTACAACAATCGCAAAAATTTCAAAATGGTCGGCCAAATTATTTCTTATAGATAACGATTTTCAGGCAAATGATATAAAGTGTATAGAGTATTAATAGTAATAAATAAAAATAAATGTTCAAATTATATTATCTCTATAGTGACTTTTACGAAATTAGATCCACTCTTCAGGTTTGTAAGAACGTGATTTTTGCGAGATGACAGATAAGTATTACTTTTAGAACGTGTTAATTCATTTGTTATATTATAAAAAAAGAAAGAAAAAAGAACGAGAATTAATTCGAAAGAATATGTCGCAAAACTTGTTTGGTCACCTCGATGCAGGATTTTGGTTCGATGCAGGATTTTGGTTGTCGAGTTAGTTTGCCTCACTATGAGCAGTGAGTTCGGTTTTTACTTGCTTCTCCATCTTTAAAGGAAGATATAAGCAAAAATTTGTAATTAAAAACAGTATCCCTTGTCTAAACATTTGGATACGATGAACGGACTAAAATATTTATAAGGTAATATGGAAAAAAAACGAGAAAATAGTAAACAAGGTAGAAGAAATCGCATAATTTGCACATGAAAACATTTCAACACACAAACGCTCAGTATCTATCACGCTATTTCAGTCTGGTTATATCTATCTATTGATCGTTAAGTAGATAGATTTGTCCAGACTGTGACAAATGGACTGCGATATAGAGATAAATAGATTAAGATAGTTGCTTGTTTTGAAAGCTAAAATAGTTTGCTTCTGGCGCCTTTCGTCGGTCGTTACAAACCCAGCAAAACTCAATATGGTGACGAACATTTTCTTGACAGACAGATTCTTAGCACTTTGATAATTGGAGTACAATTTTACTACCTAACTCTCTTGTCTCAATCAGTCAGTACATTCCTGTACTTAAAGCATCAGTAACACACACACACACACACACACACACACACACACACACACACACACACACACACACACACATATTGGGCGTGTCTAATGATAATATACACGCTAGAAAGTCTGCTTTCTTCTACCGAGAGCCCGCAGCTCAGAGGTAGAATCAGCGACTGACGCCAATGCGGTCGGGTTTCAGTCCTGGGTAAAAAGCAATCGGCTATCTAACCGTACTGATGGCCTGTGATAAAGCGAAACAGGTTTGTCTGCAGATGACTATATATATATATATATATATATATATATGTGTGTGTATGTGTGTGTGTGTGTATAACATTTATATTTACTTACTCTTCTATCCCAGATATAGAGAATTTTAACCCATAAATGTAGTATACCTTAAAACTGTATTTTTATCATATATGTGTGTGTGGGGGCGGGGTAAATTAATGAATGTAGATATGGGAATACACGCACGTACAAAGAATATTAGTTAATAAAACAGTACTCAAAGTAGTATAAACAGAGCTATTAATTATATATTCATAAATGTACATATCATCAAACGCCGGTGGCACGAATCGGAGTTTTATGCGTTACGCAATCATCAGGTGCATATTACAAATTAGTTCGTAATATATATATGCGTGTGTGTTTGCATGTGTGCATCTATATATTTATATGTGTGTGCCCACATATATATGTGTTTGTATGTGTGCATGCGTGTGTGAGTGTTAGGTATTAATAGCGTGAACAGAGAACTAAATACCTTGGCTAACACCGAAAGGGATCATTACAACAATCGCAAAGATTTCAAAATGGTCGGCCAAATTATTTCTCATAGATAACGATTTTCAGGCAAATGATATTAAGTGTATAGAGTATTAATAGTAATAAATAAAAATAAATGTTCAAATTATAGTATCTCTGTAGTGACTTTTACGAAATTAGATCCACTCTTCAGGTTTGTGAGAACGTGATTTTTGCGAGATGACAGATAAGTATTACTTTTAGAACGTGTTAACTCATTTTTATTATTATTATTATTTGATATTCCGTTTTATTGTTTAATGATTTAAAAAAAAAATTCTCTTTGATGAAAGCTGGTCGAAACGTTAGTCGCTTGAGGGGATTTACATCACCTTTTCGCTCTTTACGCTATGCTTGTGTTTTATAGTCAGTCAGTTAAGAGCCATACGTAATACACACTCAAAAGAAACATGACTGACTGGGCAGAAGATTTTCCTGCAGTAGGTTGCCATTATTTTCTGCAGTAGACTAATTGCCAATTAAGGCTATAGAATCTGTACTGCTATTCAACCAATAGCTGGAAGGAGAAAAGAAATATTAATACCTTTCCCAACAGTATTTGTACGTAAGTGAATGCAACCAATTTAACTGGATTTCAAACTCGGCTCCCCGATTTCTTGTTCCGAGCCGATATCCATTGTAGCGACTCTTAAAATATCCTATTCGCATGACTAGTTTACATTTAGTGTTTGCTAACCTGCTTGTAAGTTCTGTTTAGAATAATTTCTATATGTTTGATAATAATTTAACCCATTGCTGGAGGGAGAAGAGACGGATTAATACCTTTCCAAGGATTATTTGAGCGTAATTGAAATCGTGATTTTTTTTTGCTTAAATGAATGTTCACAAATGGTAGCCGTCAGTGATAGAATTCATTCGTTTGCACTGATTAGAAATGTTCGCAAACCAGTTCTTCGACTGTTATAAAATCTTTTCTTTCAATTACAAGACGTTTTTAATTCAAATCAACTGTTTCCTGAAATTCACTTTACAGTAAATATTTGGGTCATCCTAAGGATAAAAGCAACTGAAAATGTCTTTAATATATTCTTCTTCTTCTTTATGTACCGTGTCTCTTCAGGACGTAGGCGATCATGGACTTCTACTTGCCCCTATTCTCTGTTGCTCTTAACATTTCGCCTCTTGCTAGATCTCACAAACTCCGCTTCACTATCCACTTCCTCAAGCCCATCAAGTATATATCGCGCTACTTTTCCCTGTCTCTCTTTCTATCTATCCGTCCAGTGAGTATTAGCTTCGCCAAGCCCTCTTTCCACATTACTTGTCACATAAATCTCAACTGTCTCTTCCTGATGCTAATTATAAATTTCTTTTTCGTTAGCATTCTTTCCAAAACTTTGTCGTTGCTCACATGTTCGCTGCATAGTATCCTCTTCATCCGTCGTTTTTGTATTTATTTACATTATTTTTGTACTCTTCTTAACCGTTTCATCCCAAGAAAGGCGGTACTGTCACTGATACGCAGGGGGTTGCGTAAGAAAGTAAAAGGTTAGGTAGGAGGAGCGTGAAGAGAAACACGAACCAGTTACAGGGGGTGGCAGAGAAAGGGCAAGAGGAGGATGGGAACACAGGTTTGAAGACAGTTGTGAAGGTAGAGAGAAAGGAAAAGAACAAGATACACTGGTTAGTGTAGAAAAGACTAGAGTCAAGTAGATAAGAGATGGGAATTGACATTGCATTTAAATTCCTGGAGGTTGTAGCCGTCAGGAAAGCAAGTATATGGAAAGGAGTTCTATAGGCGGGAAGTGCGAGAAAAGAAGCTACTGGAGTAGAATTGTCACCTGCATTTGGTTGATTTAACGGTAAAAGGGTGGGACCTTGTTGCCAGTCTGGTTGCACGAGTAAATTCTTGTGAAGTGGGCACCAGTGACCTAAGTTCCATGAAAATATATTATAGAAGAGACAGAGGGAAGTCACATCTCGCCGGTGAGAAAGTGGATGGAATCGAGTTGCCAAGTCGAGACCAATTATATTACAGATTTTCCTTTGGAGCCTCTCGAGAACACTGAGATGAACAGCAAGAGCGCCTGACCATATATGACAACAGTATTCTATAGAAGTATTTGAAGCATGAATTAAGTTAGTAGGTACATATTTTCCTGATTCATTTATAGACAAAAAACAAACTTCAAACATTAAAAATAAATTTATAGATATAAAGAAAACAAGAACTAGCTGATAATGATTTTGAATCTTCCATCGGTACATACATATACAGACAAACACACGCGCGCGCGCGCACACACACACACACACACACATACACACACACATGGGTTCACCAAAGCCTTGTGAGCGAAATTTGAACTTTTTTGAGGCCATCGATGGTTGTACTAGCGCACAAAGTGACAAGTCATCGTGACCGAGGGTTTAAACGAACTGGCCATGTTCAAAGACAATGCTCTCACAAAAACTGGATATTAATGTCCGATCAGCTTAGTTTCTGCATAAACCACAGATGGGGTTTGAGCAAACACCGGTAAAAAGAATTGGCTAGCCCCCTTTCGCTAACAGATGGGATTGTTCAGAAACCAGTATGCGTGCGATGAGGAAATTGTCGCCATTTTATATTTTTTAATTTGATGCATGAGCGTTGTTTTTACTTGATTTTATCAACTGCACATTATAGCAGAGTCATTTGGGTATAATCTGTGAGAAAAAAAAAACACTATACAAACATTTCAGAGTGCTTGAGTGTCAATCTGAGGAGAGTGTAGAGGATTGGGAAAAAGTTGGAATATATATTCAGTCAACATCATGGTATTTGGAGTTATCACTAGTGAGGGCAATGTTATGCCTCCATTCATCGTCCCACAGGGCCCTAGACTCAACATAGAGGCTAACATCAAGTAGCTTGTGGGGGTAATGCTGCCCTGAGTCAAGTACATGGGAAAGCTGTCATGGAGGGGCATACGATTTGTTTTCCAGTAAAGGGAACTCCCATTTAAGCAGAATCAACGCGTGCCAGCGTACGAATTAGATTAGTAAAAAATCAACAACAAAGTTATCCAAAAACAATCTCACACACAAATACGCACACACAAATTCATATGCACACGCATACACACAAAGAAATAATTTGACAGTTAATTCTCACTCAGAGAATAATAAATATTTCCGTTATTGACAGTGTTGTTGTATTTTTAATACTAGAATTCAGTCTACATAAATCTTGAGAGCCAACCAAGAAATGACTGTTAAAATGGTCATGAGGAATGATGTAATTGAAAGAGGGCGTGCTAGGAAGTGAAAATTGTGAGAATAAATGATAGATAACGATTTATCCTTGACTAAGATTTTAGTCTTCAGAGAAGCATCCACACAGGAGTCTGCAAATCTTGGGTATACCTTTTTTATTTCTGAGATGGTAGATTTTACAAGAATTAAAATTGAGAGTAATTTTATTCCTAAATTTTGTTCTGAGATTTCTAGATTATTTGTTACGAATATTAACAAATAGATTTTCTTATATCCTTGCCATTGTCGTTTTGGGCTCCACATTATTTCTGTTACTTTTCCCGACACAGCATTGTTTCTTCCATCGGTCTAAGAGTTCTGTCGCTAGTAAAAGTCAGAATATTACGATTAAGTAATACTAATAAAATAATAAAAATAACAATCTTTTCTATATTCTGAAAACATAATGTGACTTTATACGTTAATCAACCATTCGATTTGATCTCCCCTTTTTTAGTATTAAAATATTCTGTTAATAATGAGATATTCTGCGGAATCGTTACGTCATGCTAATAGGCAGGGTTTGGCATGCTGGCCGTCTCCACAAGCTCAATGCTATGGTGTCTCTGGACAAATACTTGGCTTAATCCAATTGTTCTTAACAAACAGTGTAATAAATGTGTTGAACGTGCGCGTTTCTATATCATTTGACATTAATGCGAAGATACTCCAGAGCTTTATTCTTAGACCTACGTTGTTTCTGATCTTTTTTTCGATGATTTTCCCGATGTCATCAGTTCCCAACTAGGCATTGATACTGAAGAGACGCCGATTTAGTCTTGTGTTAATAGCAATCTGACAGGTCTGACAAAGTAAAACTGGAATCTACCCATAAAAACAATCTCCAATCAGTGGTTAACCGGGGCAAGCAATGGCTTGTAAAATTTAACACCTCCCAAACAGAACTGTCATAATTTAATCACCACAGTAACATATTCTGCTTTCTATTAGCATGATTTATGATAACCTACAGGAGAACGACACATTGCGCCTTCTTGGCACGTTTCCCACTGACATGAGTGATTATATTGATTCAGTTGCTATTTCTACTGCTAGTTAATTCACTGTGTCGTCCAGGACAATTTTTTCCATCAGTATCCATCTTGCACATTTATAAATCTACCATTATTCTGTACATTGAATGTTGCTCCCCTTTCTGGTTTGGTGCTTCGACTGTGTATCTCGAGATTCTTGACAAAACCCAAAGAATCTAATGTAATAGATCCTGAAATAGTAACTCGACTTCAGTCACTTACTCAATGCTGTAACATACCTTTGTATTTTTATAGCTATATTGTCGTGGAAATTATTCTGTTTTTTTTTTTTTTGTTTTTTTTGTTTGTTTTTTTGTTTTGTTTTGTTTTTTTTACCTTGGTACCATAACATCTGGAATTAAACGCACAACTAGATTGGCAATTAGGTTTCACCGTTTTCGGTTAAAGTAGTTATATATAACCAAACTCTCTATTCTAATAGTTTCTTTTCTCGTCATTCTCGCCTGTTTAACTCTCTTTCTGTTTCTAGCTTCCCTGACACCTACACTCTTCAAAAATATAAATACAGTAGTCGCTGATAGTCAGTGAGATAATCCCATAGACTGTCGACTGGCATAAAAGTTCAATCTTAACCAGATAAATTCATTATTGGGCCCTTGTACTAAATGTAACTGAACTTTGTGCCAGTATCTTATATTATACTTCACCATTAAAAGGAAAGCGAAATTCAAATGTAACACAAAACCCAGAAGAAAAGCGAAGAATGTAACAACCAAAAGGCTGAATATGAAAGAAGAGGTCTAAATAATGCTTGTATTACTAACATTCTTAATTTTATAACTTGAGACTACGGTCTTATTTCTACCATTAAACAACTTTTGTGATTAATATCTTATAAAATCTTTATTAAAATCCTTATTAAAATCCGATAAAAATTATAAAAATCTAATGAAAATCTTATAAAATCCTTATTAAAATCTTTTAAAATTCTTTTTTGAAACCATTCATTGATTCTTTTGATTACTTTTCCACCTTATCCTTTCAGAGCTAATTTCCAGTGGTTTGCACAAACCCCAATGGGTGACTGTTCTTAACCAGTCAAGCTTATGTTTTATATATTCGCATATCATCCTTATCAACATCACTCTATGCATTACGCATTTAAGCAACTGATCATTTTCTTCCACTCGTCTCGGTGAGTATTCATTTATGTGTAGCGTGTCTAAGGTAAAAATATACCTGACAGTGCTCATCCCTCTCCAGACTTATAGACAAATAGTGAATGACCTGAAGGCAAAACGAAAGTTAAGGCGTCTTGTCACTAAAAATCCGTACCATATGAATTTTACAATAACTAATGGGGTGGGGGTGGGTCTTTCACTCCGAGTGAACATCATCAAGCCAAATATTTTCACGTCCCTGCGCATTTTGTCTATTGAGACCCTTTGTTGACCCTTCAATATTCACCCACATTCACAGAAGTTGTTAAAATAACATCTGCGAAAAGGTGAGTGAATCTGGTAAGGAGTCTAGCCAACCTCGTCTCCTGTAAAAAAGCCTGGTAGAGAAAATCGTTTATGCAAACTATTTTGATTATTAGGTAGATTTATTCTCTTAATTAAATGATGTTATTGAACCATTTTCACTAGGTTTTACACTGAACAGACACAAATGGACAATTCTTTATATTAGCCAACTCTTGCTTCATCTGGATGTTTATCTCTTTTCTGACCCTTAAAAACAACAGAAATACTGTCCGACACGCTAACAACCAAGCTAAATCATCGCTCGAGGAAATATCTTCGAGACAGTGTACTTTTTCGTTCTTTTAAATTGCTTTCCGGTATTTTCACGAATAAAACAGAATTTTTCGCATTAAATCTATTTTCTGGG
Organism: Ascarosepion bandense; assembly: GCA_037127315.1. Classification (NCBI taxonomy): domain Eukaryota; kingdom Metazoa; phylum Mollusca; class Cephalopoda; order Sepiida; family Sepiidae; genus Ascarosepion; species Ascarosepion bandense. Next base: position 1,457,504 of record JBBBDQ010000902.1, read on the forward strand.
TCTACAAAAGAAATCCGATTTAGTACTTACCTATTTATAGGACTATAGTTATGAACAGAAATTACCCATTTAACAAAAACACAATGTAGTTGGGAGATAAGATATGATTACACTGCCAAACTAGTTAGTTATCCAAATCTGTTCATATCTATCTATCTATCTATCTAGCTATCTAGCTAGCTAGCTAGCTAATCTAATCTATTCATATTTATGTATTAATATGTATGTCTATAAATGATCTATAGCAGTTAAATTATTTACGTCCATGTATATATATATTGTTTAAAATGTGTTATCTTTAATGTCAAGAGCGCTCATTAATAGAGCTAAAATGTTTATAGGTTATCAACAGTACATGGACATGGGAACCAACACGGAATGGTGACTGTCTGTTTCAGGCTTCAATGCAATCTTCACGCTGACGTGTGAAATTGAGACACTAGCGTTGATACCTGGTCAAAATCTATCTATCTATCTATCTATCTATCTATCTATCTATCTATCTATCTATCTATGCGTGTGTGACTGTGTGTGGGTGTGTACGTGTGCGCGTGTGTATATGTGCATATATGTGTGTGTCTGTGTGCAAATTCCCCCCCCCCCTCTCTCTCTCTCTCTTTCTCTTTATTTCTATCTATCTTCAATATATATATAAATATATATGGAGGCGGGTTCCTCACACTAAAACAAGGAAAAATGTTCTGTATCAGACTGCGTTTCTACACCAAAGCTACCCGAGTCATCCAACCTTTTCATTTGTTTATTATCGCCTGCTGAGATAAGATCCGTGGCACCACAAACTATGGATCGAAAAAAAAACACACACACAAAGAACACATTCTACTGTCTGTCGGACACGATCCAGGTATCATAACAGGTCAAGTGGCCCGAGCATGTCGGAAGAGATGGAATCAAAAATTTGCACAACCAATATTTGTGGACGAATCGGAATCCATATGAAACAGGTTAGACACGAGTATCAGTTTACGATTAATGTGTGGGTTGGAATTGTAAGTGACTGTCTGGTAGGTTCATATGTTCTCCCTGGACGTCTTACGGGAGCTGTCTACAGGGTTTTTATTTTGAACACACTTCCAGCTCTGTTAAAGGATGTAACCCTGCTAATAAGAAGACACATGTGATTCATTCAAACCTTGCATATTAGCATGAAGTAACGACTCCTCAGAATATTTCATTACTAACAGAATATCTTATTACCAAGAAGGGGAAGATCGAATAGGGGATGACTGATTTCATGGTTTTAACATTTCCCCGACCACAATCCTTTGTATTTTTTATCATTGGAGCCATCCAAAACAATTGGTTTATGCAGCAGATATTGATAATGCAGAGACATTTCATCCACGTGTCGTGGGGGCTGCATCGTGTTAAATAATTTGAAATATACGCTAGTCGATGATCCGACAGGCACATGCCTGTCAGGAAGCACGCTGAGGACATTTCCAACATTTGTTATGAATTACTGTGTTGAGGTACAACGATGGGCTTTTGGAGATTTGGACATTTTTACCTTGTTTTGGTGTCAGGAACCCCCACTCCCCACATAATGAACGTGTTAATTATAAGCACCTGATAGTACATGAAACTCTGAGTCGTGGTATAGACGTAGCATAATATGTATACTCATATATATATATATATATATATATATATATATAATAAGAATATAGTTTTATGACATGCTATATTTATGGGTTAAAGTGCTCAATATCAGGGATAGAGCGTATGCAAACATAAAAGTGGACATTCTGGCTTGATTCAGAATAGACGTTCAAGACAAGGATTATCTGTGAGTGAATACTCATCCATTCTGATAGGGGAAATGTCAGAGTCTTCTCGGTGAAGGTAGAATGTTTGGTTTTGAACTAAATGAATTTTACAAGCCAGTCTTTCTCCTATTGAACAACCTTGGCTAGGTCAGAGAGAGATTTATTGCTGGGTTCTTGTCTTCTATACATCTATAAACTGTTGTATCATTCGTATAGATATTCATTATAGATCGGGCTACGTTCTTGGACAAATCATTTATATAGAGTAGAAAGAGGGTAAAAACTAGAAGAGAATCATATGGGACGCCGGTATTCGGAAAATATTGATTTGCAGAATAAAGTCTGGCATTGTTTATAATCATGATAATAAAACTATATAATGTTGAGAACAGGATTAAGTGCTTGATTCATTGAGAAACTGCTTTCCTATTGTGAGGATCACGTTTGCAGTATTTTTCAGCGTAACAAGAACAATCTACACCTACAGATTAAATAAAGGTTTCAGTAAGAAATTCCCAAAAGTTATGGGCATCAAAAACCTCTTTAATGATAACCTTAAAGATTAATTGATTGATTGGTTCGGTTTATCAAAACTTTGAAAATTATTTACAGCCAGAAAATACTCTTTGATTGTAAGAATTGGGGTGGGAGACAGGGAGAGATAATAACCTTTAGTAATACAGTCAGTCAGTTAAGTGCCATATTTGATACACGCTTTGGGCGATCATATCTCGAAAGAGACATGACTGACTGGGCAGAAGATTATCCCGCAGTAGTTTGCCTTTGCTTTCTGCGGTAGACTGGTTGCCGACCAAGGCTATAGAACCCAATCTGTCCTATTATTTAACACATAACTGGGGGGATGAGACGGATTAATACCTTTCCCAAGGGTATTTGTGCGTAAGTGAATGCAGGGAATTCAACTGGAATTCGAACTCAGTACCCCGATTTGTCGTTCCGAGTCGATATCCACTGCACCACAACGCACATTAGTAATACAAGTCTTACTAATTAATCCATAGCGCAGGGAAGATGTAGATTCATGCCTTTTCCAAGTAAGTGAATATAACAAACTTAACAGGTAATGCTACTCGGCTTTCCAATTAACAAATTCGAGTCATTTTTTTTTTAATCGTGTCGCCCCAAGCAAGGTATTTTACTGCCACTGTTGTGCAGGGGGTTACATAGGAGGAATGTTATGAAGAGTGAGAGGTTGCAGGGAGTGTCAGGAAGAGAGTAGGAGAGGGAAGAGATTACTGATGAGAGCGGGGTGGATGGAGAAAAACATGAAAGAGAGGATGTAAGTTAGTGAGACAGGAGATGACTATTGACTTTACATTTAAATTCTTGGAGATTGTAACTGTCAGGAAAGCAATTATTCTTTACACTATTCGAACCAGAAACAAAGAACTGTACCAAACAACAAAAACTACAACATTTTAGGACTTTTAACAGCACCAACCGCTAAAATTGATGTCACATGTAACTCAAAGGGAAAATAATGACATAACCATGATACTGACATACTTCAGAAGGAAACCCTATCATTAATGGAAAGAGCAATAGCAGCTACTGAAATGTATTTTTCTAAAAAAATTGTTTTAAGATAAAAAATTTATGAATTTCAACCGACAGTAGTACTGACTGCTCGGTCAATAAATATCGAATATTTCCTTATAAGGAAATAGTTAATATTAGCATTACCATTCTGTTATCTTTATCACTAATGTTCTTTCTTTTCTTCTTTCACGTTGTTTTCTTTAACATTCTTTCTTCTTTGCCTTTTCTTTTATTAACTCTTTCTTTCCCTTCCATACCGCATTCTTCTTCTTCTTCTTCTTCTTCTTCTTCTTCTTCTTCTTCTTCTACTACTACTACTACTACTACTACTACTATAAATAAAGCATCAGCAGCTGAACCACTTCATCTCCCCCCAAAAGTTAAGCTGCCTAGAGTCAAATACTTACCTTGCGACTATAAATAGCATAAACAGATCAACAAGCCGGAGATTCTTACGTAATTGCTGCGAAATGAAACCCCTTGACCACAATCAATACAAAACTGTAGCCGCTAGATTTTATCAGAACAAACCTATACACCAACAAACTGACAGAATTCTCAAAGAGATCGGGCCTGCTCTGATAAATGTCTCTTTACAGTTAGCAAAGAATTTACTTCTAAAGCATGTTTTAGACGGAGTTGATTTGTATTTTATCCAACAGGCTTCTAGTGAAGCTTCGAACAAATATGTCAGATTCCATATCTATTACAATCAGTCTATTTTTGTGCGTGCAAATTCCTTGTTTCTAGTTTTGTTTAAATATTTTGATAAGTGTTGGCTGTGCAGATAACGTTAAAGCAGACTTTACAGCGTATCGCTTGCAAGTTTGAATTTCCGTCTAGAAATAAAAAGGCAAAGATTTGAATCCGTCTGAAAAGCCTAGGATTTTGAACACCCTTCTCACTTGTAATTATTAACCCTACACAGTCTTCTCATTTGTAAGATTAATTCTACACAGTCTTTCGATCCCCTATTTCCTTCTATTTGGTCCTGTCTAGTTAAGCTGAGGAATATTAAAATAAGCGGGAAGTGACGCAATGTTTATCCCAAATCTTGACCATAAACACGACCAAATCTGTACACCCCCCCCCACACACATATATATGTATATATGTATGTAGTGTATCTTTGTGCATTTGTAAAATTATCGGCCTAAAATCAATCAAACCATATAATAATTACCAATGTATATTTATTTATATACCTTCTGTCCCATATAGGGCAATGGTTAGCAAGCTTGTCTCACTAGAACAATTACGATTGAGTTGTGAGCTCAAACCTCACTGAGTGATTCATACTTTCTCTCTTGTGACACATTCCAGCTACGTTTAGAAAACCACTATTTGTAATGGGGAAGAAGGTAGCTCAGTTAGTAAATTTATGTGATTACTTTCCTTTTGTCGTTTTAATAATTTGTACAAATAAAATTAGTTCCCGAGCAAAATGAACCGGATAATTATTCAATTCTTCTACCTCTACGTTTCTTAGATTGCAGTCTTATTTAGTCAAGCTATTCATATGAGGCACACAGATACCTTTTGTCTATTAAGTGATTGTTTTGCTTGAACCTGGTCTGGAAATAGGCTTTGTCATCGTCTTCGTCGTTCAGTTCCTAATCTTTTTTCAGAATGTATTTCCATTTCACT
>JBBBDQ010000902.1:1465000-1585000 GCA_037127315.1 Ascarosepion bandense
CTGAACCTACAATAAATGGTACTTTAAACAAAATAACATACTCTCAAAATGCAGATATTCCGAGATCACGAAAAAACGGAAGAAATCGCGGAATTGGCGTTTTGAAGCTAGACATTACGAATGTTTTCAAAATTTTTAGCTTCTTTTTATGTATGTTGAAACAGATATCTATAATCTATTTCTCTCTCAAGTTCTTTTTTTTTTAATTACCAATGATTTGCGGCCTCTTCGGAGCTGGAAGGCTTCTATCAAAGATTATATATATATATATATATATATATATATATATAGTCATCCGCAGACAGATCTGTTTCGCTGTATCACAGCTCATCAGTGCAGTTAGACATCTGATTGCTTTTAATCCAGGATTGAAACCCGACCGAACTGGCGCCAGACGGCGATTTTACCTCTGAGCTGTGGGCGCTCGGTAGAAGTAGGCAAACATTTTAAAAGGGAGAGAGAGAGAGACGGGTTGATAGATGTCTATTTCAACATACAAATATGATAATTTTCTAGTTAATCCTAAAGATTATTTTGTTAATTTTTTTTCATTACAATAGATCTTGCGTTTTCCCGGTTCCTTGCGCCCCCCGCAATTGTGGGGTCTGAGGGGGCTATAAGCACGGCACTGTGGGGACCCTCGAGGTATGGGATCACAGAGTAAGAGGCAGTTTATGAGAATACAAAGGGAAGATAACGCTTAACCCTAGACATGAACAGGTTAAGATTGTCGTGATCGGTTGAATTTCCTCTTAGGAGTAGTTTCCACTGAGCGGTGTTTCGTAGGCAGAATCTGTTCCAGTGAAATCTCCAGCAATAGAATAAGGAGGGTATGGGTGTGGTTTGCGACTATGTAAGCGGGATAGTGGGTCCTACCCGTGAAGGTTAGAACTGGCGGACCAAGGAATGCAATTCGTCCGAGTACTTTTCATGGAAGTAGCAATAGAGTAGTGGGAGGCTTGCTATATCCCACCTGTAAGCAAGAGATTGGAAGATGAAAAATAATTCGTCACTCACAAGGACAAGGGGACGCTTTTTAACTCTCTTAAGACTGGAAATCGACACATTGTTTTCTCATTTTTCCAAATTATTTATATGCAATTATATTCCCATCCGTTATATTTATATTCCAATTCGTTATATTTATATTCCTATCCGTTATATTTATATTCCCATTCGTTATATTTATATCCCAATTCGTTATATTTATATTCCAATTCGTTATATTTATATTCCCATCCGTTATATTTATATTCCAATTCGTTATATTTATATTCCTATCCGTTATATTTATATTCCCATTCGTTATATTTATATTCCTATCTGTTATATTTATATTCCAATTCGTTATATTTATATTCCCATCCGTTATATTTATATTCCCATTCGTTATATTTATATTCCCATCCGTTATATTTATATTCCCATTCGTTATATTTATATTCCTATCTGTTATATTTATATTCCAATTCGTTATATTTATATTCCCATCCGTTATATTTATATTCCCATTCGCTATATTTATATTCCCATTCGTTCTAAATCTTTACCTTTCCATCAACCTATGTCTAATTAGGTTCTAACCGACGTTATCTTACCATTTTGTCCTAATTCTACAATGTTCCTTCTGAATAAATATTTCTATATTCTTGTGATTTTCCCTTTTCACCTCATAGTCTTTCTGTGATTATTTTTTTATCACACTCTATGTGTTTCTAATCTTTCAGGTGTCATATTTTTCTCTCGTTTGTTTCTCCTGTATTTTCTTTCATTCTCATGCTTATATATTTAACTATTTTCCATCGTTTTCTTCGAATTCTGTCCCCACCTCAATCTCTGTCAATTTCTTCAAACGTTTTTCTTCTCTAGTTATTTCCTTTTCGTCTGACATTCATTTTTACTTTTCTTGCAATCTTCATTTTTTCTGCAAACTTTTTCAGAGTTTCTCACACTATTTTTTTCTTTTTTACCTTTCTTCGAATTTCCTTCTCTCTATCACTTCCTTACTTCTTTTTACACTCTTTCTTCCGTTTTTCTCTCTCTCTTTCTTTCTCTCTCTCTCTCTCTCTCTCTCTCTATATATATATATATATATATATATCTTCGTATCTCCAACCGTTACTTTTCTCTTTCTTTGTCTTTTTGTCATACCACCATATTTCCCTTTGTCGATATCTTCACGTTTCTAAAAATTTTCCCTAATTTTTCCTTTTCACGTTTCATTGTTTCTCTTTTTTCTTTCTTTCTTTCTTTCTTTCTTTCTTTTTCTTCTCTCATTCTTTTTTCTTTCCCTCTTCATTTCTTTTTCTTTCTATCACTTCAACCGTTTTATATCCTCTTTCTGTTTTGTCATCGTCTTAACTCTTCCTCGCTTTTTATGTTTTTGACGTTGATTTTTAGTTCATGCAATATTTACACATATCTTTTTTCTAATTTGCAGACCCAAGCGCGTTATGTTTCTTTTACTTTGTCAATTGTTTTACCACGGATCGTGAGTTGGGCATAGAATTAACAGACTCCGTTTCTTTGGCAAAGCAATGCCACAATCACGTCATAATATGCATTTGTATGGCAAACATATCCAATACCAAACGTGATTGCACAAACTGCATCTCAATCACTAAGCATTTGTTAGGAAGTAATACGCACTTAATAAATCAATTCTTAGCAAACAGCGGCAATCTTAAAGCACGCAATCAACCATCTTGATTCTACAGTTACTGTACTAACTAAGGCTACACGATAAGTTAGTCGAAGACCGCAGAAAGAGACGCGGGAAAAAGTGTAAATTGCACCAGCTGGTTTCTCAAGGTTTTTCACTCTTTTTTTTCTTTCTGAGAGTTTTTCCTTTTTATCACTCTTTTTGTTTTCTCGCTTTATACGTTATTTTTGTTTCTTTTTCGGCATCTCTTACTATTTTTGTAAACCTTTCTTCTTTATTTCTTTTTGCGAGTTTCTTTTGCCAATACATTATTCCATTGACTTTCTTTGTCTTTTTCTTTTATATTTCTGCTTGTTTGGCATTGAAACTACTTCCTTCTCGCTTCTCCTTTTTACTCTGTCTATATATCTGACCACCTCTCTTTAATTCCTATCTGCATACCTTCTTCTTCTTTTATGTGTCTTGTTCTTTTAGGGCGTAGGCGATCATGGTTCTCCACGTCTCCCTATCCCTAGTGTCTCTTGCTTTCTCCTATTACCCTAACCAAACTCCGCTCTGCCATCCACCTGCACAGGCCAGTCAAGTACGTTACACGCTGTTTTTCCCTGTCTCTTCTTTTCTCTGTCTGGCCTGTTAGTATCAGATTCTCCAAGCCTTCCTTCTTCATTGCATTCCCAGAAACTTTAGCTGTCTCTTCCTGAGGTTCAGTATTAATTTCCTTTTTGCTTCCATTCTTTCCAAACCTTATCATTGCTCACATGCTCGATCTATGATATCCGCAGCATCCTTCAGTAGAACCACATTTCAGTTGCTTCAAGTTTTTCTTTCATCTTTGATGATATTGTCCAGCATTCACTGCCATATTGAAAAACTGACATCACATAACAATCCAGTACTCTCTTCTTTGTTTCTAACGAAATTTTCTTATCTCTTTAATGCTCTACTCAGCTTCTGGAATGCGTCCCTTGCTATGCCAATTCGCCTTCGGATCTTTGTGTTGCACTTTCCGTCTTCTGTTAGAACACTTCCCAAGTATTTAAATTTTTGTACCTGCTTGATTTTAGTATTCCCCACCTGTATTTAGCATTTTGGGTTGCTCTTTTTGCTGATGACCATGCATTCGGTTTTCTTGCAGTTTATTTGTAGTCTTTTCTTGTCACTCTCTTCAGTTACCTTTTCTAGGAGGTCCTTTAATTTCCTTTCCGTGTCTGCTATACTGATCTCAAGTTTTTTTTTGGTGGGGAGCATACATAAAATAGTTCTACAGTTCATTTTTATGAAGGTCAATTCATATGTATGTATGTATGTATGTAACTATCTATCAATTTATCTATCCTAATCTGTTCATACCTGTTAATCTCATTATCAGAGTTTTTTTTATTAACGTCGTTACGATTTGTCTATCGATCCTAATTCATTCATACATTGTTTACATAATCATTTCACCCCAAGTAAGGTAGGACCACCACTGGTGTGCATGGGTCTACAGTGAGAGAAAAACGAGATACATGTGATGTCGAAGAAAGGATAAGAGATGGATGAGCATCAAGGAGCACGTGTATATACATGTGAACGGGAAACCAGGGGGAAAAAACTCGTCAGACCAGTTTCAATGAAAATACTTATCGAAAAGACAGAGGTAAGCCACTATATCACGTCAGTAAGAAAGTGACTGACAGCGGGCTGCCAAGTCAGGATCGATTATAATTCAGATCCTCCTTTGTTTTCGTTGAGAATCTAAAGATGAATAGCAGTAACAACCGGCCAGATATGGCAACAGTATTCAATGCACGGACAAATGGTAGATTTATAAATGTGCAAAAATGGATTCTGACGAGAAAAACTCAGTCGACAGAGTAACCTAAATTTCTTTATAGTAAATGCAGCTATGCATTTTAGGTAGTCATTCTATTTTATGTTGTTTGAAGGAGTAAAGTCATTGAAGCAGAGTGTGCTGCTCTTTATGAGACTAGCGTCATCTATTCTGATGGTAGGCAAGAAAGTTTTTCTATGGTGGTTGAAGGAGACCAGTTTTGGTCTAAAAGCATTAAAATTTACGAGCCATTTCCTACCCCATTCAATCACAGATTGTAGGTCCTTTTGAAGAGTAGAAGTCAGGTTTACTTTGTCAGCTTTGTCAGATTTTTTATTTAGAAGAGAGTAAATGGTGCATAGATGCCTGCTTGGGAACATTACATCAGGAAGATCATTCATTAAGATCAGAAAAAGCAAAAGACCTAAGATAGAGCATTGAGAGATACACGCGTTCGTATGAAAGGATCTGGTCCTTGACTATTGAAAACAACCTAATTGCATGATTTAACAAAAACGATTGGATTAAATCAAACAATCGTCCAAAAATATCGTAACTCTGGAGCCTACACAGAAGGCCAGCATGATAAACCCTGTCAAATGCTTTCAAGATACCAAGAGCATCAGCTCGAGCTTCACTGTTCTTATCAAGAGCCTGGCATATATATTCAATGATGGTTGTTAGCACATCAGCGGTAGACCTAGCAAAACGGAAGCCATTTTGTTTGTCCAAGAGAAGGTTGTGAGATGTGTGATAACTATTTCAGCATTGATAATAGCCTCGAATACCTTGCCAAAATGAGGTAAGAATCTAATAGGGCAATAATTAGAGGGGGTTAGGGGGCTCACTAGAGTTGTTAAAAACGACGAAGATATAAGAATTCACGCAAGAAAAGAAAACTTTTTTTTTTTTTGACCACTATCGCCACATATCAACTAGCAACGTCGGAAATACGGAAATTGCGAACATCAATGGTCGAACGTGGATTTCAAATACCAAGGAATAGCACCCACTTCACATATAATCGGTCGAAAAAACGTGAATTATCAAGAAAGGAAAAATATATACCCCATCTAAACCAGCCTGCAACTATTAAACAAATGAGAAGGAAAAAATCCAGAGTCGAATGAAAAAAATTCCCTACAAGTCCGGAACGGCGTCACAGAAAAATCTGTAAGTAGATTCGTTTTGAGTCTATCTCTTTCTCTTTGACGTACGTCTTACGAAAAAAACTGTAACTACAGTTAGTGTTTTTCCTCTCGTGTTTACGAACAATTGGTCGTGCTGAGTTTGAAAAAAATGGAAGACTTAAAAAAAAGTGATAATTCAATTAATTAAAACTCAGTTGAATCGACAACCAAAAAGCGACGAAGAGTTTTTCGAAGACTCGATAATCGCAACATTGAGAACGGATTGCGAAATAAAAAAACATGATCGTCAACACCATAAGAGCTCACAGTCACATTATCAGACATTAAAAGGGAGTCTCTGAAAGACAAGTTCATTGCGTCTACTAAGAATAAAATTTACAAAAAAGACTCAAGTGTGCCTGAGGTTTTTTCTCTTTGTGATGAGATACTATAATACAACGAAAGAGTGGTGCTACCAAGAATTTTACAAAAGAAAATTCTTCAGGACTTTCATACGGGACATCCTGGAAAAAAAAACGAACTAAAAGCCTCATGCGATGTTATGTCTATTGGCCTAACATGGACAGAGATATCACAGACATGATTGACGCATTTGCTGCTAAAGCTCCACCAGTTACGTGCAAGCCTTGGCCGAAGACAGACCAGCCATGGCAGAGGATACATGTCGATTTTGCGGGACCATTAGAGGAGCACTATTACCTCATTGTCGTAGACAGCCACTCTAAACGGTTGGAAGTCCTCAGATGTAAAAGACCAACCACAGGAGGCACGATAACTTTTCTGCATAAACTGTTTGCACGTTTAGGCGTTGTGGATTGCGTAGTAACTGATAACGGAATGCAGTTCACATCTTGCGAATTCAAACAATTCTGCGAAACGTTTCAAGTGAACCATATCACGACTCCACAAGGTCCAATGGGCAAGCGGAACGTTTCGTCGACACATTGAAACGAGCACTTAAGAGAGCACAGGGCACACCTACTGAGAAGGCGCTACAACAGTTTCTGCAGGTGTAGATAATTACTCCAAATCCCAATAAACCAGCGGACTTTCACCGGCAGAAACGATGTTTGCGAGAAAAATTAGATCAGTTTTCGACAAGCTTAACTCCAAGCAAGCTAAATTCAAAAAGACAATCACACTTCCCAGAAAACGTTGGCGAAAAAGTACTTTTCAAAGTATACAAAAATAACATGACGTTTTGGGAAGTGGGCACTATAAAACAAAGAGTGGGAGACCTGGTCTACATGGTACAAGGGCCCAAGAATATACATAAGCGCCACCAAAATCAAATGAGGAAATGTCGGACAACGGACATAAATGATTCACCACCATCAAATGAAGAGCCGATAGATATCATCTTCGAGAATTTCGACCTCGATGCACCCCAAGCTTCACCCGAAAGAAGGCGAGCTAGTAGGAAAAGGAAATTCACGAGTCCTTTGATTGTTGACCCTAAACGAAAAAAATATTAAACAGCTTTTCGGGGGGGAAAGCTCTTGGAAGTGGGGTATTGTGGGGAGTTACCCACGTAATAATGGACTCTTCTTTGCCTATATTAACCGAGACTTAATTACTCTCGAGGACAGAGCCGGGACGACAGAGACACTGGTTTCCAGTACGACTTCAGTTCAGCTCAGCCTAGTCTGTCTGTCTGTCGGTCACTTGTAGTCAAGCTATTATTACTCTTTCTCTTGGTATCGCCTTGTATCTGTTTTTATCTCTTGTTGACATAATATATGTTCTTGACCTACCACTGTGTTGACTCATTATTTTATGGCGCCATATCGGGTCCATATCAGTATGTATCTTGAATTATGTACGCATGCATTTATGAATTTGTTCAGCAATAATTGCAATTCTATATTCAAGGTTACGGCATAGAAAATTGCGTCATGAATTTTCTAAGAGTCGTGGAACTTGAACGGCCATAATTTTTGGTCAACATTTTTTTTTTCACTTTCTTTCAAATTAAGCTACGCTTAATAAATAAAAATAATTATTTTTTATATTTACTTTGTTCAGACTGCTATCCTCATCTTGTTGCCATATTCACAACATTTCGGCTATTGTACGCTTTAATCACCAGAAAATTCAGCCTCATTCAGGTGATTGAACTTTTTAACTTAACCCTTTATTTCGTCCACAGTGGTAGATTGTTCTAGTTCCACGTGCTATGCTTCTTCCGAGTGACTCAGTATCAGTTAACTCACTTTAATTCAACTCTTCAAGTTTTTGTTCACCTCCGCTATAGCCAGATATTGAACTCTTTAAGTCAAGTGACTGGATCTAATGATTTTATCCACAAGGGCATGTGTCCTTGAGGACACACAATCTATCCCAATGGACAAAATAAATGGTTCACTTCGAAATTCCAATCAAATGAATAAGAACGGAGCGTACAACGGCCGAGGCGTCCTGAATATGGCAACAAAGATGAGGACAACAATCCGAGCGTAAATAATTAGATTACCTCATCTCAAAAATATAGACAGCTCTTGAAGAAGGCCAGAACGTAAAACAGTCGAAACATCGTGAATATGGTCCGAACAACGTAAATAGTGTAAATAATGTCAATACCTCATTTCATAAATATAGACAAATATGAAAATAATTTCAATTATTGCAGAAATATTAAACAGGACCTTTACTTGTGTTTTGAAAAAATAAAACTTTACAAAATTCGTGTCTATTTAAACATACCTTTCTTTGCTTCCTATCATAAAGACAATTTTTTTTTTTTTTGCCTATCTCCTCGATTTCTGTTCTTTGGTGTGGAATTCTCTTTGGCAAAAATCTTAGTGTGACATGCCCACGTTATATAAACTTACGGCATTTAATGACAGCAAGGGAAATAATTCATCCACGCGGGAGTTTTTATTTTCATTGCTTCCATGTTGTCCTTTTATAAGACATTATTTTGATTTGCACCTTCAAAACGAATGACACATCTCGCTTCGCTCTTACGCAATATCGCGTTTTATTCATAGTTTGATTAGAATTAATGTGAGCGTCTTCTTCGAAAGCATATAACCAAAATAGTTCCCCGGAGATTTGCAATCTTTACCGCATTTGTATACGTGTTAACAAAAGAGGAAAAAGGATTTCAAATCTAATCCTCTTTAGGCAAGGAATCTATTGATGGCTTTATGGAAATTAATCATTCATTTTAATGACCTTAATCTCTTTCTCTCTCTATTTCTCCCTCTCTATTTTTCTCCCTCTCTATTTTTCTCTTTCTCTTTCTCTCGCTATTTATATCTCTTTCTTTCTCACTAGCTATGTCTTTCCTTCTGTCTGTGTACTTCATTTTCTTTTCATCATTCTTCCACTAATAATATGCTGATGTGTTCCGTCTTTTCTATCTCTCATACACGCAGATCTATCCCATTTGTTTTTCTTATCTTCCTTATAGTGAAACACACACACACACACACACACACACACACACACACACACACACACACACACATAGAGAGAGAGAGAAAGACAGGGTGAGAGAGACACAGAGAGAGAGAGACAGAGAGAGAGAGAAACTAAACATATATACCTAAGTATACACAAATATATTCATATACATATATATTCTTCCTTATAATAACACACACCCACGCACACACACACACAGACACATATATGTATATATGGTATAAATAAATTTTTATGGTATGTTATATATATATATATATATATATATATGCGAGTGAGAAAGAATATATATATATATATATATATATATATATATATATATATATATACATATATATATATATATATATATATATATATATATGATACAAATATAGTTTTATGGGATATCATATTTATGGATATATAGCTATATTTTCTCACTCTTTCTTTTTCTTTTACATTTCCATATATTTCCTCTTTCTTTCTTTTTGTTTTCGTTATTCAGGTTTTTAGATATTCCTGCTTCTCTCTCTCTCTCTCACTCATAGATAGTGACATAATTTCTCGTTTTCACACTATCTCCCTTACAACGTTAACATTTCTTCTCTCTCTTTGAGTTTTCAATTGCTCCCTTTTTTACACACTCTCTATGTCTTTCTTACACATTTTCTCGTTTTTCAATATTCTTCTGTTTCACTATCCGTTCATACTTTATTTTTTCGCTTCTCAATGATAATGAATAAACATCCTAGATTTAATCAAATGTACATTAAACATAAACAGCATACATTTTATATTTATTTCAAACCACATGTCGGCATTACAAGAATCAACTACATTCGAATTCCCAGTACTTCTCAATTTCGCCTTTTGGAGGCATTTCATCATATAATTTGAACTGATTTATGCTATTAATAAGAAGAAATTCAAATTTAATGTTCAGTTTCGTGGGATTTCAAATGAAGCCGATTCACTACTCATGACCCGAAGTATACATGCAAATTACTCATAGGCATTTACTGAGATATTTAACACACACACACACACACACACACACACACACACACACACACACACATATATATATATATATATATATATATATATTGAATATATATCCAATCTTTAAAGCCCTCACTGTGTAAATAGAGAAAGCATATTTTTGGCTTACAACTCATTTAAGATTTTTCCCCCTTCTACATTTTGTCAATTTTCTTAAAACGATAATTATTCCTTTATTCACCTCGATTTAGCTCTGTTGAGCGAGGTGCGAAACCAGTTAGCTAACCCGTTTTTCTGTTTTGTTTTGTTTTGTTTTTTTGTTTTTTTTAATATTATTATCATGGGTGGTAATAAAAATATTTGTGTTTATTATATATATATATATATATATATATATATATATATATATATATAGTCTTTTAGGGTTACATATATATATATATATAATGTATATTTGGGCAGAAACTTTTTTCAACATGTTTCGTTGCAAACAACAGACAAAGAATATTTTATTAATTTTTTATTTAATTTTTAAGTATTCTTACATAACTAATTTTTTCTGGAAATAAGGAATATAAAAATGTTCCATAATTATTAATTTTTCAAGCAGTTTCAGCCACTTCACTGGCCATTCTCAAGGGTGTGATGCTGATATTTTTTCCTCGTCTTTTTATCGTAATGTAATTTTTTTGTTTTTGAAAGTTCTCGCATGTCGCGCACGTCAGAGTAAAAGACTGTAAAACAAAGGTGATTAAAGAAACCTAACACAACCCTAAAACTGCAGTACAATAGACTCGTGAATGACCCGAACCTGTAGGAAATGTATATGGACAGTGTGAAAACGAAATACGAATGACAAACTGGAAACGGAAGCTCAAAATGGGACGTACTAAGAGTGGCTCTCTTGATATCAGCGAATGACGTCATCCCAAAGGAAAAAGCACATCGGAAGAAAAATGATTGGATCACTGAAGAGATTCTTGACCTGATGCAAAAGAGACAAAAAAACAATGCCAAGATATGAAACGTAATACACGTAACTACACAAGGAAATAAGGAACAAATGTAGACAGGCTAAATAAAGATGACTCAACGACAAATGTGCTGAAGTAGAGAGACTAAGCACAACAAAAAATGACGATATGTATAAACAAATAATGGAACTAACGGGACAAAAGACCTGCTCAGCAGCAGGATGTATAAAAGTAAAGGACGGTACACTCATACTAGAAAAAGAAAAAGTACTTCAGAGATGGGATGAGTATATTGCTGATCTCTTCCACGACAAGAGAGAGCAACTAATAATACACAAAAATACGGATTTACCAGAAACATTAAAAACAGAAGTAGAATCGGCAATGACCAAATTGAACAAAATAAATCCGCAGAACCCGATGGGATTGTAATAGAGATTTCGACGTCTTTAGAAAATTTTAGCATAGACAGGCTTGAAAAAATAAACGAAAATCTACAACAGCGACAATATACCGGAGGACCTAAGCAGATCAATTTTTATAGCACTACCCAAGAAGGCAGGTGCAAAGGAATGTGAACTCCACCGAACAATCAGCTTAATGAGCCACATAACAAAACTCATCATTCAGATTCTGATGACCAGAGCGCACAGCAGATTTGGCCTGGAGATAGGACAAGAACAGTGTGACTTTGTTAAAGATACCAGAGCGAGGAACGCGATATTCATGCTCAGAGTGCTATCTAAAAGAAAAATAGAAATTCAGAAGGAACTCTATCTGTGCTTTATGGACTACGCAAAGGATTTTGACAAAGTACGGTACAAAGACTTGATATAGATGCTCGACAACCTCGACATTTTCGGAAAAGATGTTAGGATAATCAAGAATATATATTGGCAGCCAACCGCTTGTGTACGGATAAGAAGTGAATTCAGCAGGTATAAAACAATAGAAATGGGTGTAAGAAAAGAATGTGTTTTCTCACCGGATCTATTCAACTTATACAGTGAAACAATTCTGAAAGAATTAAAACCCTTGCCAGGATTCGTCATTGTCAGCCACAATGAGAGATACCCAGCTAACACAGTGCTGATAGCAGACACACAAGAGAGAATGCAAGACTTCCTACAGAAGGTAGCAAGAGAAAACCAGAAAAAAGACTAAGCATAAACTTCAAGAAAACTGAATGTATGGCCATAAGCAAAAAGAAAAGCCCAAAATGCTAACTAAAGGTCGAAGAAACTAAAAAAAAAACAAGTAAAAAACTTAAATACCTGGTAAGCGTGCTGACAGAGAATGGAAAGCACGACGATGAGATCCAAAGATGCATTGGCATGGCCAAGGATGCATTTTAAAAGCTAATCAGAGTGGTGAAAGACAGGAAAACCTCATTGGAAACAAGGAAGAGAGTGCTGAATAGCTATGTGGCATCTATCCTTTTGTATGGCAGTGAATGTTAGACAATCTCATCAAAGATGAAGAAGAGGCTTGAGGAAGCAGAAATATGGTTTTACAGAAGGATGCTGAGAGTATCATTGACTTAGCACGTGACTAACAACGAGGTGTTGGAGAGGATGGAAACGAGGAGAAAACTCATACTTAATATAAGGAAGAGACAGTTGAGGTTTCTGGGAGATGTACTGAGGAAACAGGGGCTCGAGAATTTAAAACTCACAGGACGAATTGAGAGAAAGAAGGACGGGGGAATGCAGTGCGGGACCTACTTGATAGGCCTGAGTAAATGGATAGCTGAGCGGGGTTTGGGAGAGATACTAAGAGAAAGAATGTTGAGAGCGACAAGAAACAAAGCCAAGAGGAAGTCCATGATCGCCTACGTCCTGAAGGGAAACGGCAAATGGAGAAAAAGTGGATGCTATCAAACAAGGTACGATTAGGAAGGAGCAGCCCATCTGAGGAAAACATGCAAATAAAAAATATAACAAACATTCGAATGATAAAACCTGAAGATGGAAATTACTAAATGCAATCGCTGTCCCAATAATTCTAGGATCACTTGGAACAATTAAAAAAATACAAAAAGTAGTGCTTAAGAACAGCGCTCACCTATTCAGAAGCACTTCCTCAATGTTGGATACTCTATAAATTTCTAAAAAAAAAAGTAATCTCTACCTCATGTAAATAAAGGTAAATGTATGAGCAAGGAATGGTTTCAAACTGCAAATCAAGAAACACGATTCAAAGTACCACAGTAATAATTCAGGTACCACACTTTCATCCAGTATTTACTCACCTTCTATACACCTGCATATGGATCAAGAGCAAAAATTTCTTGTTCTCTGCAACCATTGTCACGCTACTGCTGTTCTCCACCAACTCTTCCTCTTCAATGCAATGAGGTAGGTGCTGACACAGAATTGGAATCCCCGTTACTAGATTTGGCTCATCATTTTAAGAGGACGAGAGGACAGATATGAACCAAAACGGAATAGCGATATTTTAATCATGAGCAGAGTCCACAAATGTTCTGGTTCTCAACAGAGGTGCCGACCAAAACGTTAATCATTTGCTTGTAGCAATAATAGTAATGATAATTGCAAAAAAGTACCCCAAACATCCCCGGTGATTAGTCAACTAGTTCTGTTTTTATTTATTCGTATGTTTGGTACAGTCCCTATGATTCTTGCAAAAAGATTGGGAAAATTAGAAATCAGAGCAAAGGATGGAAGCAACAACATTGCTAAAATGAATAAGAATCCCATGGAAAATATTGAGTTATTGATAATTGTTGTCGCTTTTTCTCTCGCAAGAAACATCAGCTAAGACCGAATATGAACTCTCAATGAGTAAAAGCATAAGCGTTCTATCTTGGATTAATTTACTTCAGCTGTCAGACTATAAAAAAGAAGAAAGAGACAATAGTGATGAAAAGTCGATCTATTTCTTGGATTACTGATTAGGGCCCATTAAGAAAAAGCCACCAACTAAAAAATATATAAGATAAAAAGCTCATCTTGATCATTTTTTTTTGTTTTGTTTCTTTGACGTGATTTTTCCTTTCGAGTATTACACACTCGAACTTCATTGCACACTTTCAGACGATAAAATATCAGTTTTGTTTTTAAGAGTAAAAGAAAACTCATTGCGTTTATGAAAAGAAAGAGGGACAAAAGCACTTGTTAATATCAATTCAGAAAACGCAAAAAAGAACACATTTTTAAGATGGCCGATTTAACCTACCAAATTCACTGGAGCAGGCGACGTTTAG
Organism: Ascarosepion bandense; assembly: GCA_037127315.1. Lineage (NCBI taxonomy): Eukaryota > Metazoa > Mollusca > Cephalopoda > Sepiida > Sepiidae > Ascarosepion > Ascarosepion bandense. Next base: position 1,479,240 of record JBBBDQ010000902.1, read on the forward strand.
GGTTACTGGTCGCTTAGCTACAGACTTTCCATTGCAATCACTGTTGATACCTACAAAGATAGCGGGTTGGAAATATTTAGATGGGAAAAACGAAAACTACTAAGCTAAAAAACACAGCAAGTAAGCAAAGAAAGAAAGAAAGAAAGAAAGAAAGAAAGAAAGAAAGAAAAGGAAACAAACAAACAGACAACAAACAAACATGAAGTTAATACAAATGAAAGATCAGGATCGGAAAAAGAAAGAAAAGAAAGAAAGAAAGAACCAAACAAGCAAATAAACAAACATGAAGGTTTAGATAAGAAATAAAAATTATAATCGGAGAAAAAAGAAAGATGGTGGGGGGGGGGGGAAGAAAGAACGAAAGAAAAAGCAAAAACGAAAATCAATATAAAGAGGAAAGTATAAACAAAAACATAAAATAATATGAGAAAAATGTATTTTAAAACAGGTAATGAGAAAAGATGAGAATAATGTAAAAAGAAAAAGAAAAACTAAATGAGAAAATATTACAGGATTTGACTGAATCAGGCAACATCTGTACAAAAGGAGAGAAAACTAATTCTATTTCAAATAGTTTTGTCGATAATGATAAAAAACAATCAGGTAAATGAAAAAAAAGTGAATTTGTATTTGTGAAATATGAATACTTTGTCTAAAATTGTGCACAATCAGCATTCAGGTTTATTATTATTATTATTATTATTATTATTATTATTATTATTTCATCTGGTGGCCATCACTACAGTGTGAGTGACTGCATGTTCTCCCAGGTTGTCAGCACCCTTCTTAAGATTATGCAGTGTTAACACTTATTTCCATATAAGCCTATATATATATATATATATATATATATATATATATATATATATATATATATAAATGTCTGATACTCCCTGAATAGTGGACGGATAAATCCACATTCGAAACTCTGGAGTCAGGATCCTGAAGCTAATATAAATCAGAAAAGTCACAAACGTTTATATATATATATATATATATATATATATATATATATATATATACAATATTTTTAAACCAGTTATTTCCACAACCTTAGTTTCAACCTTTCGTTATCTTCAGGCGAAGTATAATATTTGATTTCCCAACGTCTACAAACGTACAACAAGGATGTTTTACGCACGAAAGGTTGAAACCAAGTTTGCGACAATAACAAGTTTTCAAATTTAATAATATTCAAAAGATCTACAATATATATATATATATATATATATATATATATATATATATACATAGTCTGGATTCGTCTGGAATCCATACACCCGATTTCCCATCTAGAGCTGAGGCCCAATTGAATGACGTCCACATGACGCCCTCGCTGATTTCTAGCATAATTTCGAAACTGAACCCTCACAAAGCGAGTGGTGGGTATGGAATCCCAATCATAGTCTTGAGGAATTGTGCCCCTGAACTCTTCTCTATCCTTTCTAAGCTCTACAACCTCTGCCTATCGTCCTCCTGCTTTCCTACCTGTTGGAAGTCTTCTTCTGTGGTTCCAATATTCAAGAACACTGGTGAACCCTCAGACCCCGCAAATTACCGCCCTATCAGCCTTCTTCCGATCTTCGGTAAAGTGTTCGAAGCCATTATCAATGCCGAGGTCGTTCAGCATGACATAGCCCACGGGCTGCTCTCGGACAAACAGTATGACTTCCGCTTCACCAGGTCTACTGCTGATATGCTAACGACCATCGCCGAGTATATATACCAGGCTCTCGACAAGAATGGCGAAGCCCGAACCGTCGCCTTGGATATCTCTAAAGCATTCGACAGAGTATGGCATGCCGGCCTTCTACGGGAACTGCGAAGCTATGGCATAACTGGACTTTTGTTGGACTTAATCCAGTCATTCCTCTCTAACCGCACACTGAAGGTGGTATTAAACGGACATGCCTCCCAGAACTACCCTACAAACGCGGGTGTCCCCCAAGGCTGTATCCTAGGTCCTACGCTCTTTCTAATCTACATCAATGATCTACTCGATGCCATAAGATCACAAGTAGGCATGTACGCCGATGATACCACAGTTTACTCTCGCCTCGATCAAAAATCTAGTGTTGGTGACAAGGCGAACCTCGCTACCGAGCTTGAAAAGGACCTCCAATCCATGGTGGATTGGGGTAAGAAATGGCTCGTAAAATTCAATTCTTCCAAAACGAAGCTGCTGTCAATTAACCACCACAGACAACCGCACCTCCCTCCCATTAGCATGGAACAGGCTTGCCTCCCAGAGAGCAAAACACTACGCCTGCTTGGCCTGACACTCTCAGCGGACCTCAAGTGGAATGACTACGTCGAATCCATTGCTAAATCCGCTGCTATGAAAGTCGGCTCTCTGTGAAGGGCCCGGAAATTCTTTCCGTCTGAATCTATCCTGCACTTATATAAATCTACCACCCGCCTGTGTATTGAGTACTGCTGCCACATCTGGTCAGGTGCCCCTGCTATTCTCCTCGGGGTTCATGACAAAATACAGCGAAGAATCTGTAATGTGATTGATACCGACTTGGCTGACCGCCTGCAGTCGCTCTCTCACCGGCGTGACGTGGCTTCCCTGTGCCTCTTCTATAAATACGTTCATGGCTTCTGCTCTGACGAACTTAAATCACTGGTGCCCACTAGATGTGAATATGCACGAGATAATAGATTGGCAACTAGGTCCCACGCTTTTACAGTGAAACCGATGAAATGTAACCGCAATTTCTACTTCAACAGCTTCTTTCCTCGCACTTCCCGCCTGTGGAATTCCCTACTGCATGCTTGCTTCCCCGACGGCTACAACCTCCAGGAGATTAAATGTAGGGTCAATAGACACCTCCTAACACACTAACTCACACCCACTCTCTCCAACTCTCTCCCTATGTACATCCTAACTTGTCTGTCACCCTCCTTCTGACATTTCCTATACCCAATCGCTGGAGCTTAGACGTTTTGGACGTTGGTACGAAAGACTAAAAAGCAATCGTTGTTTCCAGTTAAAGCGAAACCGTGGACTGAAAAAAAATGAATGGATGTCAGTCAAATTTTGATTTCCTGGTATCAATATCAAACAAGTTTTTTCGTCGTAAACTGAATTTTGAAGGCTAAATAAGTCCTCTGAGTAAATGGTATCATGGCTAAGAGTAAGAACTACAATTATGCCTAATTAGAGCCAACCCCGAAGCAAAAACTAAAATAAAAGGGCTGAAAAAAATACAGACATACAGGCGGATAAACAGACACACACACAAACATCTTGCCTTTTATATATATTATCGATTTTCTGCACTATTTTAAGAACTGCAACCCTGAAACTTCTGAATATTGTTTCTTATGTCTTGGTCGATGAATGTATCAAATTTGATTAAAATCGGACCAATTCTTCTATAACCCGATTTTCGATATTTATCGGTGGTACCTCAACACAAAACCTAGCTAAGAACACCCGCAGACGCTTATAGTACAACTGTGTACATTTTCAAGAAAATCGGTTCTGCCGTTTCGGAATCTATAGGTAACGGACACAGACACACACACACACACACACACACACACACACACACACACACACACACACACACACAGACAAAGTTCCATTTATAAATAAGTTTAGATATATATATGAAATTCTGTGACTAACATTCGCACTCTCTAAAGTAGCCATACATTCACCGATCAAAACCAAATGTTGGGTAAGAATTGCAAACAGGTAAGTTATATGTTTCATGCTTATGAGTAAGAAATTTTTAGAATGTCATATTCGCTGATAAAAAAATGTCTTAACAAATATTGTTTACCATGAAGTTCAATAAAATAAAATTAAATTAAAGATACTATTAAACCGCAATGTTGGATATTTGTTTCAGGTTTTATCCAAACAGATCATCTTATTCAAATTTCATCAATCGTTTAGCAGAATTAAACGAAATGTAGAGTTTGCCAATCTCGACAAAATTGTTTGCGATAAAAATACTAAATACTGCGAGGATTTCAATAAAAGAAACCTAGTATATATATATATATATATATAAATTCCGATGTTCAAATCAGTTGAATGGCCATTTCTACATGAGATCCCTAAGAGAAATTTCACGCATCATCGGCAACTTCTTTATTTCAAAATAAACCAAGATATTTTACCGGCGGAAGTTAAAAAAATATACATCACAGAAAAATTAAAGGGGTGGTATTAATAAGAAAGCAGACAGGAACCAATGTCTATTTTTAGATGTTTGGAAAAACTTACTTTTAATATTAATTTAATTAATATTGATTAGGGTCGGGTCTTTAGGATTTACCTTCCTGCTTTTCCTTTTGGATTAAAGTTTTATATTTAATATATATATATATGATTACTTTAAACGATGAATTAATGAATAACATAATTTACAGTCTCTTCATATCGAGCTATCTGTTTATCTCACTATTTTGCTATTTATCTCTATACTCCAGTCTATTCTATCTATCTATCTATCTATCTATCTATCTATCTATCTATCTATCTATCTATCTATCTCAGTCTATTCATTTCTATTTATCAAACTACCTGAGTAATTTCATAGCTATCTTTCTATCTATCTGAGTATAATCAATATCTATCTATCTATCTATCTATCTATCTATCTATCTATCTAATTCTGTTCATATCTATATCTATGGCTGGCTGTGCATTTCATTCTCTTCCTATCTATCTATGTATATGTCAATGTAACTCTCTTCAATCTATCTATCATTATCGTTCCGCCGGCGTCAGTATTTAAACGCTAAATGCGGGAAAAGGTCAACACTTTCAATGCCGATATTTTCTTTACGTATGACACTCATGCTCGCTTCGTTAGAATAATGCTGAACATTTTTCTGCCCCCGGCAATCATCGCTTTTTGTACTCGCATAATCTTTGATACCTGTTCGATCCAGGAATCGATACTAGATTTATATCTTATCTTCAACCAATCTTCACTTTTATAAGTTAGCTAATTCACAGCTTTACATAATTTCCGTCTCCATGTTACATTTGGGTATGAGGATATGCGCTACTGTTCACATAGCTTCTTACAGAAGCATGCATATTGACACATCTTCTTTTATGTACAATATTCCCGAGGCACGTCGGCGATCATGCTCGTTCACAGATCCTCGCCCGAAGTAACTTTTGACTCTTTACCATCCCTTTTTTTTTTTTTTACCTTTGCTTTAACATTTGTTCACGCAAACTTTTTAAGCAGATTACACACTGTCTTGGGCAAGTCTAAAGAACAATGGAACAGATTTACATGCCCCACCAATTTATAGAGCATGGACGAGTTGCACGAAAAAAGTTGGCTTTTTTTTTTAAACAGCAAAGAATACATTCCTCGATTTCTTACTCTTGAGCATGCAACATACAACTGGCTAAATAAAGCTTTTTTAACATTCAAATAATTACTCGAATGCAGTTGTTTGGTCAGACTAACCTGTAAGTAAACGCTATTGATAAAACCAGCAACGTTACGTTTGGATGAAAAGAAAGAAAGAACGTAGAGCACAATGCAATGAGAAAATAACAACATAACAATAGAGGATGTTGTATGAAACATCATTTTATGGAACTGCTTTAGTGCAGAATGTACCAGGAATTTCTATAGAATCAAGGGAGAAAATGGATTTGGTAAAATATTGGCATATTTTTACGACAAAAAAATCATTTAATCTCTACTGTTAAATTTAGTACGTTATTCATGTTTCACAAAGACAACACTCCGAAATACACTTCGAAAACTACCTCAGTGTTGATTAAGAAGGTAGAACTTGTTCAGTTGCATGACCTAAATCCAATCAAACGCTACCATATGAATCCGTCGTATATGAAAGGCTTGAAATAAGTCTGAAGAATGATGAAAAAACCACTTGGAAGATACAAAAGCCTTATCAAAGGCTACAGAAAACTAATCTATTTGGATTAATTAGTCGTAAAGAAACTCGAACTGAATAATTGTTAAGAGGATCGAATAGTAATGTAAATTCATTATAAAATTGTATTAATAATTATAAAAATAAAATATTTATTTTCTCACGAGTTAAACAGTTTTAATAGTGCTAAAAACTTCTTCCTAAAGTTAAGGAAAGTATAAAAAAAAACAAGAAAGCTTAATTGGAAACTAGGAAAAGAGTATTGAAATATTGTGTAATATCTGTACTCTCCTATGGCAGGACTATATTATGAGTTTTATATTGACGGACACTATATCCTGGATTATCTCATACAAATGAAGAAGAGACTTGAGGTAATAGAAATGTGCTTCTACAGAAGAATGTTGTGAATATCATGGATTGAACATGTGAGCAATGAAGGAGTTTTAGATAATACGGAAAGTACAAAAAAGAGACAGTTGAAATTTCTAAGCAAGATAAAGAAAAATGGATTGGAAATTTAGCACTCACAGGACACAATGAATACAACGAGTTGGCAGTTGGATTAATAGATGTAGCAAACATACAAAATTTACTAAAAGATAAAAATTTGTGGAGAGTCATAATCGACCACGACCTGATGGATCCTGTTACATAGAAGTAGATAAACGGCATTAAATAAAAATTGCAACGATTTATTGAATAAAATTTTAAAATACTTTAGGGTTTGGGATATAGATATATAGAAAGATAGATACACATAAATAATCCTTGATTTATAACTGCGAAAAGCATCACTTATGGATTTCGTGAGCGGAAAAAATGCATGCATATATATATATATACAACGGTACACATATACATATATATTCCGATATGTACGATTCGCATATATGTTTGTGTAAGCTCCGGTGGGCAGACACGCGTGTGTGTGTGTCTTTGTGCCCGTCAATGGGTGTGCAAATGTGTATATATGTCTGCGGCTGTCATGACGACAACTTTTCCTCCCACTTCCACAAAAATACGCAGCCTTACATATAGCCAATTTTTAAAGAAATTAATCAGCTTGTCTGACGATTGCAAGAGCGTGAAACCCAGGGTTACAAACTCACATCTATCTATCTATCTATCTATGGGACATGTTTTATGGTAAGGAAATTGCATGATCATGGAATAGGGATCATTTACTCAGGATTCTCAGCCTTTTCGCTGCTTATTAAAAGTAACAGTTGCTTAAAGTTATCGAATATAAATAATCCTGGATTAATCTTTTATATTTCCTAGTTTGTCAGTTTTTAGAGTATAATAATCATCGGTATACAGGTGGGGGATAACAGAGCCAAACAAGTACAAGAATTTAAGTACCTAGGAAGTGTTCTAACAGAAGATGGAAAGTGCGACACGGAGATCCGAAGGCGAATTGGCATGGCAAAGGACGCGTTCCAGAAGATGAGAAAATACTAACACACAGGAAAATCTCAATAGAAACGAAGAAAAGAGTGCTAGACTGCTACGTGATGTCACTTCTTCAATACGGCAGTGAATGCTGGACAATATCATCGAAAATGAGAACAAAACTGGAAGCGGCCGAAATGTGGTTCTACAGAAGGATGCTACGGATATCATACAAGCAACGACGAGGTGTTAGAAAGAATGGCAACAAAAAGGAAATTGATGCTGAGCATCAGGAAGAGACAACTGAAGTTCCTGGGACATGCAATGAGGAAAGAGAGCCTGGAGAACCTGATACTGACTGGTCAGATAGAAGGAAGGAGAGACAGAGGAAGGCAGCGGATAACATATTTGCAGGATCTGGTCAAGTGGATGACGGAACGGGGGGTGCCAGGAGCAACAGGAGCAAACATACTAAGGGATAGGGAGACGTGGAGAGCCATGATCGCCTACGTCTTGAAGGGACAGGGCACATAGAAGAAGAAGAAGAATCATCGGTAGGCAACTCTTGCCATGTTTGAAGGTTACATGTGTTCATAAAAATCATTATATTGTTTTATCTTCATTTTTTTTTTTTTGACAGTAAAGGGAAGGTTTTGGAAAACGTTGTTAAATTACCCTCATGCTGTAAATCAATAGAGGAGTCCTTTCTGTCAGTTTGCATCTTTCCGACGACATTTTAATATTTATTTCTTCCCATTATTAAAAATTAAAAATTAAAAACTTCATTCATCTGTCTGTCTGTCTGTCTGTCTGTCTGTCTGTCTGTCTGTCAAACTCTCTCTCAGTTTCTCTTTGGTTCTCTCTCTTTCTCTCTCTCTCTCTCTCTCTCTCTCTCTCTCTCTCTTTCTGTGTGTGCTTGCACGTTCTCGTATGTATGTGTAAGTTTTCAGACATGCTATTTTCTTTTACTTCATTCTTTTCACTTCTCTCTGAATTTCCTCCCTCTTTCTATCTTTATTCTTTTCTCCTTCATTTTCCTTTCTTTCTTTCGTTTAAAAAAATTCTTTTACACTCATGTGTTCATCTTTCACGCTCCTAAAACTATCAAACAAATCGACTCTCGATGGCAGCGAGAACAGAGAAACACTCTGGAAACTTTTCTGACAGAAATAGGATCAAGACTGCTGTAAATTTCTCAACCTAACCAAAATAGAATTCAATTAAAAAAAGCCTGATGTTTGGTCATTTGATCAGATTTTGCGAAGTGAGTCGGACACTTCAGCAATTCTTCATTATGTACTTTTCTTTTCAGGACGTAGGTGAGCATCGATTTCTACTTGGCCCTTTCCCTTGTCTTTCAGCATGCCCGTGCAAAAAGTGAATTTTCTAAGCAACATCTCGTCACCAACAAAACTTGTAGTTAGATTATTGGTTTCTTTCTACAAGATAGTATTTGCCGTATCGATCTATAGAAAAAAAAAGACTTAGAAACTAAACGAAATTATTAAACACACGAAGGACAATTTTAATATTACCAGGAATACAACCGAAATTTCTGTTCGCTTTTTAAAGAACTAGCAGTATAACCCGTCGTTGCTGGGGTGTAATGAAAGCTTTAAAACTAATCCATGGTCCTTGAGCTCAGACTCTTTGGACGTTGGCACGAAAAACTAAAAAGCAATAGCTGTTTCCAGTTAAAGCGAAACCATAGACTGAAAGAAAAATGAATGGATGTAAATCAAATTTTGATTTCCTGATATCGATATCAAATGTTCTGCACTATTGTAAGAACTGCAACCTTGAAACGTCTGAATATCGTTTCTTATGTCTTTGTCTCTGAGTGTATCAAATTTGATTAAAATCGAACCACTCCTTCTATAACCCGATTTTTTCGATTATCGATTTTCGATATTTATCAGGAGTACCTCGACACAAAACCTAGCTAAGAACACTCGCAGACGTTTATAGTACAACTGTGTAAATTTTCAAGAAAATTGGTTCAGCCGTTTCGGAGTCTATAGGTAACGGATACACACACACACACACACAGACAGACACACACACACACACACACACACAGACAAAGTTCCATTTATAAATAAGCTTAGATTTAGATTTAGATAATAACAGTTTCAAGAAGAAAAATTAATTTTCAGCTTTCCGGAAACAACTTCCTTTAGAGAAAACTATATATATATATATATATAGTCTGGAATCAAAACTATTCAAATCGTTCCAAGTCTACTAATAATGCCCTTTACATTGCTGGGAGCTACAAAGACATTTCTTTACTAAAAGTTGATTTACATCAAAATGTGCATTCGCTAAAAACAAACACCTGAAAAAACATACATTAATGCATGCACCTGATCTCTCTCTCTCTCTCTCTCTCTCTCACACACACACACACACACACACACATGCACACACACATACATATACTCATGTGCACATACATAGTTCCACACAAACACCTTTTTGGCCAGGAACTGACACTGAGGAACAGACCTTCGCATTATTGCTGCCCTAAACATTTTAATCTTGACATCTTCAAGTCAAAGATTAATCGTCATCTTCTCTCCTTATCTTCAGTTCTCACTACTTTTTTGTCTATTCTTATCATACACATCATACATCATTACTAGTTTGACTATTAACCTATACCTTGAGTGCCTTTCAGGCCTTTTATCGGGTGAAATTCGGTATATAACAAATGCAAATACATGTACACATACAAATATAAAGATATATAGATAATATATTTATATCGGCTACAGAAGCAGACTCTAATGCAGGATAAAGGTATTTTGTCCGTGACGACTATGACTGTGCTATTATCTGACATGTCTTATTAGAAAGTCCCCTATCCAATCTCTCCACTTTCTGTTTCTATCTTGCTACAGCGTTTGGCATCCATTAGTCACGAATCAAGTTTCTTCTTGCTATGATTATTTCTTTTTCCTTCTCCATTCATGCTTTCAAGATCTGCCGTAATTAGTTTATGTGAAAGTGTGTCCTTTTGCTTCAGTCCTTTTTCAAACTTTTTTGTAATTATTTTACCTTAAGCAAGGCAAAAAGCCACTAAGACGCAAGGAGATTACTGAGCATGAGAGAATATGAGAAAACATCTTTAGGAAGAAAAAAATACAATCAAAGAACAGGAATACAGGAATTAAGAAGACAGAAGATAACAATTGCCATTGCATTTAAATTTTTGAAGATCAATATTGGCTAGAAAGTAAGAAGCCAGAAGAGAGTTCCACAAGCAAGAAATGTGAGAGAAGAAACTGTTACCATAGAACTTACGCTAACATCTAGCCATTATAACTTTAAAACGATAAGATTTTGCTGATAATCTAATACTGTTTAAATTCATAAGGGCTAGGTTCCATATGAAAAATTTCATCAGAATAATTACCGTAAAAACATTTGGAGAAAAGGCACAGGTAATGTTTTTTGTAGTCGACTTTGTTTTATTTTCTCGATAAGATTTTATATAATTTTCATAACTATCCTTATATTGTAGATTAAATTCTGTCACATGTTCTATCGTGTCAAATCCATCAAATATAATCCATTAAAAAAACTTGTAAAATAGTTGAAATTTCTCTTTTAATCATTGTACAACACAAGACTGCATCTATCATACGTAACATTATTGTTTATTCGACTCCGGACTGCATCAATTAATGTCGGCATAAGTGTGTGTGGCCTTTGGGGATTTTTTTAAAATGTGGATTCTTCTTCTCGTGCCCCAAGCAAGGCATTTTATTGCCACTGTTGTGCAGGGGGTTACATAGGAGGGATGTTATGAAGAGTGAGAGGTTGCAGGGTGTGTCAGGAAGAGAGTAGGAGAGGGAAGAGATTACTGATGAGAGTGCGGTGGATGGAGAAAAACATGAGAGAGAGGATATAAGTTAGTGAGACAGGAGATGACTATTGACTTTACATTTAAATTCCTGGAGATTATAGCTGTCGGGAAAGCAAGTATGCGAAAGGGAATTCCACAGGCGGAAGTGCGAGAAAAGAAGCTGATGGAGTAGAATTTGCATTTACAATTTATTGGTTTCACAGTAAAAGGGTGGGACCTAGTTGCTAATCTTGTGGCTCGAGGAAATTCATATATAGGGGGTACCAGTGAGCTAAGTTCATCGGAGCAGAAGCCGTGAAAGTATTTGTAGAAGAGACACAGGGAAGCCACACTGCGTCGGTGAGAAAGCGACTGTATCCTAGCTGCCAAGTAAGGGTAAGTTGAACGGCTTAATTTAAAGATTAACGTCACTCCTACGCTCACTGCTGACATTTAGTTATTATTATTTTATTTTTTATCTCAATTTTCTGCAAGCAATTCACCAGGCAGTATTTGATTGGCCAGTTGAAAAACGTTACATAATTACTGACCAATCAAAACAAAGTATTTAAAAGAGTCTCTTATACAAATCTACCATCCGCCCGGGCATGGAATATTGCTGCCATGTCTGGTCAGGTGCTCCTGCTATCCACTTAGGTGTCCTCGATCAAATCCAACGGAGAATCTGTAATGTGATCGATCCCGACTTGGCAGCTAGGTTACAGTCGCTTTCTCACCGACGCAGTGTGGCTTCCCTGCGTCTCTTCTACAAATACTTTCACGACTTCTGCTCCGATGAACTTAGCTCACTGGTACCCCCTATATATGAATTTCCTCGAGCCACAAGATTAGTAACTAGGCCCCACTCTTTTACTGTGAAACCAATAAATTGTAAACACAAATTCTACTCCAGCTGTTTATTCTCTCGCACTTCCCGCGTGTGGAATTCACCTCCGTTTACTTGCTTCCCCGACAGCTACAATCTTCAAGAATTCAAATGTAAAGTCAATAGTCATCTCCTGTCTCCCTAACTTGCATCCTCTCTCCCCCCCTCTCTCTCTCTCTCTCATGTTCCTTTCTTCGTCCAATCCACTCTCATCAATATTCTCATCCTTCGACTACCCTCTTTCTGACACCCCCTGTAACCTGTCACTCTTTCTCATAACTTACCTCCTATGTAACCCCCTGTTCAACAGTGGCATTAAAATGCCTTGCTTGGGGCGCCACGATTATAAAAATAAATAATCTATTTAGACAGTTATTTTTTTCTTATCTTAATTTAGCTTTCTTGTTAATAGTCTTACCAGTAAACTGTGTTTACTTATTAAGATTTATTCAGAAAATTCTCTATTGTAAAGTTGTACCTTGGACTAGCACATGGTTAAGTTTCAGATTCCTATAGCCGAATGTATGAAAAAATGTCCTGTTAAAAACAGTTGAAGAGACCAGTCTGGTTTATTCATGTGATTCAACGGCCAGACGTGATGTCTACTATTATAATCTGGAAATGGAGAAAGTAAAGAATGTTGTTAAATAGCACTCGCCGAGGTGTACTGACTATCAGGTAGAATGGTTCCTCCTTTATGGAGCTTGAATTATTCCTCTACCGTCAGCTTGATTAGGAAAAGTCATAAATCAAGGCTCCCAAGCTACACTCACCCCAGGCCAAAGTATTTTGCTTGAGACTGATCGGAGATAAATAAAAATGTGGCATCCAGTTTCTTTGCGTTGTCAAACCCAATTAAAGGACTCTTCTTCAATTCCCAGCTTGTGTAATGAGCATAATCCTATATCACTACTTTATATTGCTTGGGAGAATTTTTGACTTTTTTTAATGACGTGAAATATAAGTCTTTCATACCCCCTCGCAAATAAAATATCGGTAGACATATTTTGGTCCGAAGCCAGTGATTCAAACAATATAATTCTGAAATACTAACAGGAAATGAATAAGAATGTATGCAATTTTATTTAATAGAATCTTGTATTCTGTATGTTCGAAATACCATATTACCACTTCTATTAACCCGTTTTGTTCTTTATCATTGTATTATTATAGTTGAGTAACATTATCAACGGAATTAGTTTACTTTTTATAAAGTTCTCTGTTCAATACGTAAGTTTTAATCTAAAAATTTTCCTTGTTTGAGAGAATTTGAAACACTTCTTTCCCACGTTAGGAAGATACTTTTGATTCTCACTACGTTTCTTTGCTACGTTGAAAAAAAGCACTTCCTTTCCACTACACTTCTTTCCTGTGTCGAAAAGTAGCCTTTCATTCCCACTCCGTTTCCTTCTACGTGGAAAAGATGCTCTTCATTCCCACCATCCATTCTTTCCTACGTCAAAAAGGGGCCTTAATCCCAACTACGCTTCTTTCCTTCGTCGAAAAGGTGACCTTAATTCCAACTACGCTTTTCTTTCTTACTCGAAAAGAAGCCCTTTGCTCCCACTACGCTACCTTCCCACGTCGAAAAAGGAACCTCACTTTCCAGGCTTTATAGAGCGCAAAAGCGTCTCCGTGGCTTTGTGGGTGATGAATTATTTTCTATCCTTCGACCCTTTTCTCGCAGACGAACCGTTGATAGCTTCTCGCCACTCTCTTACAATCTTCATGGCATATGTTCGGTCAAAATGCCTACCTTAGTCCACCAGTCCAAAGATTCACAGCTAACGCATGCCTTTTATCATATACTGAGTCAACTTATCTTCATTCCCTTTATATTCCATTGGTAAAGAGGAAGTTTCTTTCTCAGGACTGTGGATCGGACTCCTGAGATGATGCTTTCAAGGTCAGAACAATCTTTATCATTTCATGACGAAGGACAACCGTTATCTATCTTACATATCCTCATAACATTCGCGTCTTACTTCCTCCATATTAATAAGACATGTAAGTCATACAATAATTAACTCTCTACATTGAGTGGTTCTTGAGCATTGCATCGAGTGAACAATAACAATAAGAAAAAGTTTGTAGATTAAAATTCTGCTTCTTGTCAGTTGATGAAATTAAGAGACAGATTCAAGTCAGGGATTGTCAAACTTTTTCAACCAGAGACCCATTTTGTTTCATTTCCTTCCCCACTAACCCCCATTTAAAATATCTTTGAATCCTAAAACTCGCACTTTACTAACTAAATTAAATAAAGAAATATTGCGTCATACTTGATGCAATTATACCAATCAGGCCAAATGACATTCATAATCATAAAACTATATTTTATAGTTAGAATTTGAAAAATGTGTATTGTTATCTAAAAATTAACTTGGGACACTAGAAAAGAGCAAGCAATGCTCAATGTAGCATTCAATAAGTTTCCTCAAAACAAGTTAAAAGATGTAACCGATGAATACAAAATACATGTACACTCACAAAAATTTAGCTCACTGTTATTCGTACATCTACCCCTTCATTATAATAGACCGCTTAGAACTCTGCCCTGGACCCTAAGGGGGCACTTGCACCCCGATTGATGAACCCTTAATTAAAGAAAGTCTGATTGGTTATATGATCATATTTTTTTTTGTTTTGCTTTTATTTTGATAGGCGAATTTTGTTAAACGTCATTTTTATTTGTATAAATACTAGATGCAGAAGTATTTTTTCGGGTGGGGAACGAAGGTTGAATAGAAAAATTTAGACAATAACCTAACAGATATTACAGCAGTAATATTCAATCGACCTTTCATTTATTTCCAATTCAGAGCGAATGTCGAAAAAGTTGAGGGAGGGAAAAGTGTGGAAATTTATTTAGTTATAAATAAAAAAAAGAAAACGATAAAATAATCAAGAGCAGACAGAAAGAGAGAGAAAGAGAGAGAAGAAAGAGAGAGAAAGTGATCGAAAGAACGAGGGAAAACGAGAGAAAGAAAAAGAAAGATATAAAGTATTTCGTCAGCCATTCTCCGCCAAATTAATAGTTCCTCGTATAATTTTCTTTCCTGTTAGTTTTTATTTCTATTTTCTTTATTTATTTATTAATTTATTTATTTTATGTACCAGTTTGGCTCTGTGCGTACGTATGTGTGAGCATATTCTTTTAGATAATTGTACGTTTCACTATAAGCCCTTTTTCTCTGTATTCGGAACTTACCGCTTCTATTAATTCTAATATGCATTCGTCAGACAAGGGATCCAATATGGGGGAACCTGTCAGTTAAATCAATATATGCATCTATTTGCCGATTAGCGACACCAGATCCCTAGGGCTTTAATTGTTACTTGCTTCACTGAGGTTTCCCATACAATTTTTGTTGGAGCTACTTTGGCGGCCCTTGATTGAAACTGGTATTTGTTCACGCATGCGCTGTGAAGCCTTTGTTAATCCAAACATTTGCCTTTTTTCTGGGAGAATGAAAGACGCCACAACAATTGTTCTTATAAATATAAAACTGCGATCTTTTTTGGCGCTCTCCTTGACTTTTCTTTACTTACACAAGGTCAAAAATAAAGAAGAAAAAGAAAAGACACTTTCCTAGTTCAATGTTGCAGTTCTTTTTATTGCTCTTGACAGGATGAAAAGGTTATTTTGTCTCTGGGGTTAGTAATTTTCCAATTATTTTGTGCTTAGAACATAACAGCTTATTTAAAAGCTATTTACCTATCCAACCACGATTTGGATAGGTTTGACATATTGTCATGATTTGCGTTAAACTACGCCAGAAATTATTAGCTCGTTCCATCGGTACTTCTTATTTTTAAATATTTCAGGCATCAATTACCCCGGACCATACCCAATTAAGTGTACTGAGGAATGTGCTGCCTTGGGGGACGTCTCTTCAGAACTGGACTTTGGTTAATTTTCGTCGCATAAAGAGACAGAGTAGGTGTGTCATTTAATTAAGTTATTTTGATACAAAACCACAAATATGAAGAACCGAGTGAGAATAGAACTTACTATACGGCAATAGAAGATTCGATAATCTTCCAGTTCCCACTCCTCCTCGTTCTTTAGAACATGAGTAGAGGTTTATCTCTTGCTTCCGATTTAGGACTGGGTTTCTGGTTCTTTCTAAAGTCTTATTCTCTTTCACTCCCAGCAGCCACTTGTTATGACATTACCATCTTCGTTGGAGTGAATTGATTAAAAAAAAAAAAGTAATGGTCAACCAGACTAGCTCGTTAACCTCACACCGAGGTAGCTAAACAGCTTCTTAAAGGAACTGCTGATATTATTTTCGACGTAATGTGTATTCTCACATTTTGCTCCCACAAAAAAATTTAATCGTTCATCCAGTAAAATCTTCAACTTGATATTTACTGACAAGTCCCTGTCAAATTAAAAAGTAGTTTGCTTAACTGTTCGTTCCTCACTCACCCACGTCAACTATTGTGGCATGCCAGTAAAGAGATGTATTTTTATCAATATATCCGGCAATAGTACGGGCGCAGAGAGCATCAGTGTTAATTAAATACAGTCTGAAAGGAAGTTCGAAATTGTTTGCCGATGACCATTACAACTTCTATTCTCTTTTATTTTTCTAAGACTTGAACGCAGACATCTGACACTAGAAGATGTGGGAAATACTTTGTGTTTTGGATTAACTTTAGAGAATCTTGTAGTATTTTTAGGTTGTAAGAATTTTTGGGATATAATAATGATTGTCACTGATACAAGTTCTACTAATTAACCTATAGCTGGGGATGGGTATTTGAGTGTAAACACAAATGGAATTGGACTCGACTGGAATTGGAATTCGGCTTTCCACTAGACCATCAAAACAACCAAGATTACAGAACCTGGTATCACTAAGCGGTCTCCCATCAAAGTACTGACCAGTGTTTCAGCGTGATATGACTAGAAGCCCGTAATGTCAAATAAAGATCAAATTTCAAATCTAAATTGTTTGTCTCACTAAAACGATACATTTATTAGAAAATATGTTTGAGTTTAAACTCAGTAGGAGATATAAAAATGGTTTCCAAGAGTTACATATCTCAGTTTTTTTTTTACCCAAGATTTGTTGTCAGAGAATACAAAATTTCATTTCATTTCAATATTTTTTTTCTTTACAATAAGGTTCATCCTGTACAAAGCCCGGTGGGAAGTCATAATAGAGGGTTACGTTAAGGGATAGTTTATATTGACAGGAGGGAAAGATAACAGTTAACGCTAGACTTGAACAGGTTAAGATTCTAGTGATCGGGGAAAAGCTTCTTTGGGAGTCTTGTTCAGTCTGTTCACGAGAAGACATTTGAGTGGAATTTCTCGCCGATGGGATACGGAGATAATGTGAGTGGTTTGTTATTATGTAAATGACATAGTGCAACCAACAAAATGTAGTTCGTCTGTGCACTTTCTATATGAAGTAGCGATAGAGCAGTGAGAAACTCGCCACATCCTGCCTGTGATAGCGAGGTTGATGCAAAATAATTATTCTCCAAAAAGGATTCAGAGACGTTTTTCAGCTCTATTAAATTTTTCGAGACATGACTGACTGGGCAGACGGTTATCAGCAATAAGTTACCATTGCTTTCTACGGTAGACTGGTTGCCAGCCAAGGCTAAATAACTCAATCTGTCCTGTTATTTAACCCACAACTGGAGGGAAGTTGTATACCTTTCCCAAGGCTATTTGCGCGTAAGTGAATGTAAGGAATTCAACAAGAATTCGAACTCGGCTCCCCGATTTCTCGTTCCGAGCAGGTAACCACTGCACTAAAACGCACATCTGCTACGGGCAAATACTATGCGAAAAGGTATGAATCTGTCTCTTCTCTCCACAGCTATGGATTATTTAGTAAGACTTGTAATGCTAAACCATTATAAACTCAAAACAAACTTTACAATCTAGAAATATTTTTTGCCTTTAAATAAGCAGTAAAAGGTTGACACGCAATAGAAAAAGAATCAAACAGAGAATTCTATAAAATAAAAAAAGAAATTTAAAAAGAATAATTTTATTTACTACCGTATAATTTTAGAAATTCAATAAAATCTCATGATCATATGATATTTTATGTTTTAAACAATTAATTTTTTGTTTCCTTATTAATGATTGTATTACTCATCCTAGGGTAGGGAATGTCTTAACTGTGTAAGAAGAGAATATAATAATCCAATGGTACACAACACGGATAATCGAACACATTATATATGTGTATGCAAAATTCCACACAGATTGTGACGTCAGAGAATCAATATAGTAAAGATTTTACTTTTTCACATCTATTCTTTATCATTATTTTCTTACTTTTTTTGTTTACATTTGATTTCACCGTTTCTAATCTCACTACCAAACATAGGAAAAGACTATTAACTTAATGAAAACGTTTTTGCGTCTAGTGTAGATCGAATTTTGGCCGTTTTGTTTTTTTTTTGCTTCTTCTTCTTTTTCATAAAGTTGCCACTGTAACCAGTAAAACCGGTATTATCCTAAAAAGTAGACAGACAAAAATAATCAAATATATGTGAGAAAACGTAGATGTGGTTTCACAGAAATAAAATATTAATAACGACATAAAAGCTTAAAATATATTTTAGAAGAAAAAAAATCCGTTGCAGGTGAGAAATGTTAACTCACAAGGCGACTTAAAATATGGCGGAATCAATGGTAGCCAGTAATGATGTTTCAGTTTCAGATCCATATATCCCATGAACCTTAATGGTTCATGGGATATATGGATGTAGGGACACCACATGTACTGCAGCCGCAGTAGAAGTAATGTTTCTTTGGGAACGTCAGTCTAAAAGAGCCCAAATCTCTCCAGGATGGTTTGTGTTCAGAGTTTTCCTTCTCCTAGACCGGCTGCTGACAAAGGCTACAGAACCCAGTCTATCTTGCTATTTTACTCAGAAGAGATGGATCCATATCTTTCCCAAGGGTATTAGCAAGTATGTGAATGTAATTTTACTCAGAAGAGATGGATCCATATCTTTCCCAAGGGTATTAGCAAGTATGTGAATGTAATTTTACTCAGAAGAGATGGATCCATATCGTTCCCAAGGGTATTAGCAAGTATGTGAATGTAATGATTCCGACTGGATTTCGAACTCGGCTCTCTGATTTCTCAATCCGAGCCGTTATCCATTACTCTAATTTCAAAAGTAATCAGGAAAAAAATAAATAACAGCAATATTGTGAAACGGAAAGTAGGAAAAAACTTCATCTCAGCCATGAATAATTTGTCGATTCTGCTATTAATAGATTTGAAGATTGAACGTGGTAGCGAAAAAAAGGATTGATAGATTATGGCAGCCATAAGTTGCTGAGAAATAAAACTCCAAAAGGAATTAAAGAATCAAAAGAATTGGAAATAAATATGATATAGCATGACTGCGCAGAGGATATTTGAAGAGAGAATCAGAAACTCTTCTGGCTGTAGACCAAATCAAGAGTATTAGCAATAGAATCAAATTAAATCAATCTATTCAAGAAAATAGCGAATGCTGCCTATATGTAGAGATTAAACTGAATAATATATGCAACATACACATATTATGCAATGTCACTCGACGTGCAACAGTGGCGACATGTAATTTAGTACTACTTTTTCACTGACTAAACGATTCATCTACCAGATTTTTTCGGGTGAGCAGGTGGATTAAAAACAGACCTGGTAGATGAACCTGATTTGAAGAATTAGAAACCATTTAGCATAATGGGGTTGACTTAGTTCCATGGCTATGTATTCAGTCAGTGCAGAGATTAGTATTGCTGGCGGAGGGCTCCCTAGTCTGAAGACTACAGCCTGGCCAGAGGGTTCCCCTGATAGAAACAACAGTCACATGTTTGTGGCCAAGCCGAGCCATCAAGTTGGAAGACATTGGCTGTGGTTTGATCTGGAGATGGATGACCTCTACCAGGTCAATTTGACTAAGACACACTACGCACAAATTAATATTTCTCTAGCTTTCAAAACAGATACGTACAGTGAACTGGCCAGGTGATTAAAGGCACAGAAACCCTACGACCACACATGGTCAGGTAACTGATGATGATGGTGATGATGATGATATCCGACTGTATAAAATACGTCTGATTAAAAAAGGTGACGCACTGGGATTTGTGCAAGCGATTGGAATTTGGCCCTAAAAGGATAAGGAAGAATAGCAATCAAAAAAAACCAAAATCAGGAAACAATAAAAATTTTAATCAAGAGATATTGATAAGATAATTAAACGGATGTAGAGAGGGCATTTGAAAATTTGAAATAAGAAATTTAGTTCTTATTAACAGGCGGCAATCGTATTTGAACGATGAATAATAAAGCTAAAATAGAATAGTAAATGCTGTTTGTACGTAGCATTATAATACAAATGAATAATGTAGTAATATAAATAATAATAATACAAATGAATATATAAAATAAACTAGATAAGAACGGTGACCCATTGGGATTGTGCAAAAGACTGTAATTTGAACATGCAGGCTAATTGTATAAACACAAACTACAAAATATTAATAGGAATAATTAAAAATTTAATCTGAATAAATATCGAATTAATCATAAAATGAGGAATAAATATTATTACTAAATTATCGAAATTATTTTCAACTTTAAAATCATATATACAGAGATGTACTCAAAGGTTCACATGCACAGAAGAGAGAAGACAATTTAGTGATATCGGTGTATTACCAATATTTCCCTTGTGAAAACAAAACATAAAATAACGGGGGTACGTGGCTCCTTTGCTTTGAAAACTGTGTCGATTTGTCACTGAAAGGATATGGGGACTATACAAAGCAGACTAATCGCAGACAGATATTGTCAAACGTTTGCCACAGAAGTGAAAATGGAACAAATGTGAATTCAGGAAACTCCAAAACAGGTTGAAATTGTGAAGAAGAACGACACAAAAATGTCAATAAAAAAAAATTTGCAGATGCGATTACACTGATACGTCGAGAACATTTTAAGAGAAAGTTATTTCTCGAGACAAGGGATAATTCTATTTGAATAAAGAATATTACAAGCGACATATATAGAATGATAATTGTCTGTTAAGAAAGAAAATATTAAATAGAATAAATAGATTAGTAAATGTTGGCCGTGCAAAGATATTATTTATCTCAAGGTACAGAAAATAGTAAATATTTCCTGTATGGGGACGAAGCCGTTTATCATATCCTAAGCAAATACATCGAAATAGAACAGACGGTGTTCAAAATATACAAGACTGGGAGTTACGCAATTGACTTATATCTTACCATGTAATCACAACATATATTTAAATAATGGGTGTCATTCACTAGCGGACCGTAGTAAAAATGAAAGAAAAATCTGAAACAATATACATAATTTACCAGAGAATTCGAAAAAACTGAACATAGACACATCAATTGTAACCCATCACTACTGGCGTGCTTTGATAAGTATTAAAAAGAACTCTAGGAAATATATTTGAAAATCGGCATTATTAAAATAAAACCCTGGAATATATAAGGAATGTTTAGTCATTTAATCCCCACTGAAATCATCTGATACGATTATAAATTAATCTAAATAACAGTATCATCGTGGATTAAGATGGACTATAGTAAAGATTTATTTACCTTTTAATTTATTGGAACATTTCTCATTTTGATTATTGTAGATATTATAGACACAACGTTTCGTCTAAGTCCCCTCTGACCATCTTCAGGTATCAATTTATGGGAAATATCCTATTTTGACTCTGCAATGCCAGCTCTTCTTCATTCCTTCTGAACCTGTATATTGTTTCACAAGCTGATCCAAAGATTGAACTCGCGACAACAACACTACGTCACCATCCCAAAGCACATCAGTAGTGCATTTTGATTTTTTATAATTCAGATGGTTTTAATATTTGGTTATCATGAAGGGTTCGAATCACATTTTGACAATTTTGTGTTTCTTGTTTTTGATGAATTTTCAACAGACTTTCCAATTTATTCGTTATTCTCACCTTGATTATTATAACTGTTCTTATAGACAGAGCGTTTCGGTTAATTACCCTCCGGTCATCTTCAGGTGTCTGTTTATTAATCTCATCTTGATTATCGTTGGTGCACTTATACATACACAAATTAAATATCTCATTAAATACTAGAGATTTGCCTGTCAGTTGCATGACCGTAACCAATTTGATATGTACAGTCTATAGAATGACACGCTGTGCATATCTGCAGAAGTAGCGTGGAGCATTATGGCCATCTTTTGGAAGTAGGGTTTGTATTTTTAAGTTTGAAGAACTTTGCGAGGCACAACTAAATATTCAGAAACGGCCTCAATTTGAGACTAGCTGAGTGGGATGGGTCATCCAACCTAAAAGTATTTCTAACAGGGCTCTATCTGCAAGGTTATCCAATGCTTTATAAATACATATCACCATATTGCGTACATTTGGCTGTGATGCCAATGCTTGATATATTCTTATCAGACCTGGCTACCATGATGGGTATATCGGGCTACGTGTACTCGCACACCCGGCATAACTTTGTGAGCATACGACTTTGTCTCTCCCTTTCTCTCTCTCTCCCGATTTCTCTCGCTTTCTTTCTCTCGCAATAATAATAATAATAATAATAATAATAATGGTTGAATATAAGTGGGAAACATTTTTAAATGTCTAAAGATATTCGATATCACTAACCAATAGATAATTTTGAGAAAAAGAAAGAAAAAAATGGTCGTTCAGAAGAAAGAAAAAAGAAAGAAAGAAAGAAAAAAAGAAAGAAAGAAGAAAAAGAAAAAAGAAAGAAAAAAAGAAAGAATCAAAGAAACAAACATTATATTAAGAGGCTAAAGAAAGAAAGAAAGAAAGAAAGAAAGAAAGAAAGAAAGAAAATGTCCAGTTCAGAAAGAAAAGATTATACAAAGAAAGAAAGGAACAATATTTTAGGAGAGTAAAGATCATAGAAAGAAAGAAAGAAAGAAAGAAAGAAAGAAAGAAAGAAAATGTGTGACCAAACATCAAAATCGGGTCGCGTTTATATATCAACTTTGGTATCACTTAAAAAAGCGGAAGAAAAAAAAAAAGATAAAATCATCAGAATTTCTGTGTAAATGTCAGTAATTGAAAAGTTGTTCTGCTGGAGGTAGTTTCTGATTAAAAAGACGACAGCTAATGTTTATTCTTGTTCCCCAAATGTAAACAGTCATCCTTTTACATGACCCTTTATTGACTTTTTTCTTTTTCTTTTTCCTTTTTATCCTCCTCTTGCATTTAACCTTGTTTCTAAGCAGACAACGTGGCCGAGATAAGCAAAAACCAGGGAAAAACAACGAAACAAGCGCATGGCGCGTAGCATTTTGTTGTCGTCTGTAATATCGACGCCATTTTAACTTGAAATTGTTTGAACAAAAACATATGGAAAAGAAAGAAATAATTTTTTTCAAATTTTCTGTTCGTGATGCAGAAACAGACACCCAAATAGCAAATATGATGACGAAATAATTGACAAACATTCACATAGTTTTTTTTTGTTTGTGTGTGTGTGTGTGTGTGTGTGTGTGTGTGTGTGTGTGTGTGTGTGTGTGTGTGTGTGTGTGTGTGTGTTGAGTGTCTTTTTAAAATATATATACGCGTTTTGGGTTGAAATGTTCATTACCTTGTTTCGATTCATCTCCCATTCCTGATGTTTGGTCATCAAACTATAGATTTGGGGAGGATGAATCAGATCGAGAATTGTGCACTCGAGCAACTGACCAGTTGTCCCACACGTATCTGGGTTGAAAGCTGGGTAGGTATTCATTCATGCGTAGCAAGTAGACCTGACAGAGATTATCGCTTTTCTAAGTCAAATCATAGCCGACGTCCTTCAATTTGAAGGGTCGTCTAGGACACGGACCCTTTATTCCAACTGGAATTCGAACTTGGATCTCCGATTTCTCATTCCGAGTCGATATTCATTATACCATAACGCGCATCCGTTTAGGCAGCCATATTTGGTAAGGAGAAAAGTTGTTTTCTTTTTTTTCTTTTTATCACCAGCTACAGGCAACAATTCGCTTGGAATACTTAAATGCCTTAGCAATATCCGCCATCCCCAGTTAAGAACGAACAACGAAATGTATGCATTTATACAGCACACTTATTTTGAAAGTGTTTAGCTTACATTGTCCGAGACAAAATACCACTAATTATCTATCGAACGCGTTCAATTACTTACTCTTTATTTATGTGTTTTACGATTGGTTTGGAAAGTGAATCAAAATTTGTAAAAACAACCGAAAAGAAATATAATGAAAATGATATGGTAGAGCACCAGTTAAAAAAAAATACAAATGATACAAATTTAAGATCTTTCAGGGCTTTTTACTTTTCTGAGCGAAGGGAACAATGCTTTAACAGATGAAATGGATGTAAAACGACTAAATTAATTTATATTCATTTTTCTAGTAGTGCACATTACTCTATTATTAACAGTAAAAATAGACTTAAGAAAGGGAGAAATATGTTAAAATTCATACAAGAAAGTTCTTTTAACACGGACTACAGAAACAAAACCAAATTTTTCGAATTGTGAGCAATTGTAAACTGCATTGTGTCGAGTTTTTTTTTCGGAAAATTCATTAATTATTTATATTTATAATTTTTAAAACGTGATTGTTCTAAACAAAATTGCTTTTTCAATAAAGTATAAGTACTTTATGCTACCTTGTTCAATACATACCTGCCTCAATCCACACACACACAAATACATATATATATATATATATATATATATATATATATATATATATATAGTCATCGGCAGAAAGATCTGTTTCGCTGTATCACAGCTCATCAGTACGGTTAGACATCCGATTGCTTTTTACCCAGGACTGAAACCTGACCAAATCGGAGTCCGTCGGCGATTCTACCTCTGAGCTATGGGCGCTCGGTAGAAGGAGGCAGACTTTTAGCGTATGATATTGTATTCATACGCCAATAGTGATAGTGTTCTAATTCATTATTGAATTAACGATGCGTAGATGATATAGTATCTACTGTTTTTTCTAATTTAACCATTCTTCCAGAGTGCTCAATCAGGGTGTGAGAGCATAAATAGTCATCCGTAGATAGATCTGTTTCGCTGTATAATACACATGACACGTATATTAAAGCACACACACAAATATATGAACTCTTGTTAACTAACGCTATAGTCCAACATACACCTAATCAGACAAGCTTTTCTTCTTAAAGACACCATACACTATTACACAGAGTACCATCTAAAATATTACTCTCATATATATTCAAAGATTATCTATTACTTTAATAAACGTGACACATATCTGACCAATAATAACTAACCCAAAATGATAACCTGTGTCCCTTTTTTCATTTTTCTGTCATTCTATGAAATCTGAGATACGTCTTCTATTTGTCCTTCCTTATTTTATCATTTTGTTGGATTTTGATCCATATATTCAACTCATATATACATATATATATATACTAGCATCATAGCCCAGCGTTGCCCGTGCAACTCAGATCATTTGAGATGCCAATGAGAGGAGTAGATGGAAATCATTTATTGAAAGTTGGAAAGGAGAGCTGAGGCTGTTAGTAACCATTTTCAGCATTAAACAGAAGGCATTGAATGCATGTTGCTGTAGTATTCGAAC
Organism: Ascarosepion bandense; assembly: GCA_037127315.1. NCBI lineage: Eukaryota > Metazoa > Mollusca > Cephalopoda > Sepiida > Sepiidae > Ascarosepion > Ascarosepion bandense. The sequence continues at coordinate 1,504,897 of JBBBDQ010000902.1, forward strand.
GGAGTATAAAGTGTAGTTTTAGTGCCGGTCATACTTTTGTTTCATTCTAAGTGGGTGGGTGTTCTTTGATCTGGAAATGAATATAAAACATTTGCAGGAAGTGGAGTTAGTAATAAATAAGATAGAAGTTTACCTGTTTTAAATGTAGATATTTATACGCCCTAACCAAGCTCTCTTTTTTAGGAGGCATGTGAAAAATCTACAAAAACTGAGCGCACATAGTGTGAGAGCCTGTTACTTTAATCGAAGATGGCTGCTAAATTACTTGGAACGCAATGTTTACATTACTCACACAAACATCAAATCTCGGGATGCAATAATGTTTATAATATTAAATGGATAAATTCCTTTAAAACTCGGTTATATAAACAAATAATGACGTAAATAATTGTTGTTTCAAAATTGTTCAAAAATTCCATTAAAAAAATGTATTTTCTTTTGTTTTGCGTAAACGTGATTTGATGTTTTGTGTGATATTGTAAACAACATTGCATTTGTTTTTGTTTCAAAATTACGGGTAAATATTTATATTTTTTTGTTGACATAAAAGAAAAATTATTTATTTTGTTTTACTGAAATTAGAAATGTAAAAACTATTACGCTCTCAGTTCAGAAATTTTCGAAGAATATTTAAAAATATAGACATTTAATTTTAGAGGAAAAAGTTACATTAACACGAATTACAGACAAGTGATTTCCTGCATGAAATATTTAACAAAAAAAAGCTTTAATTTTTTTTTTAATTTTATTTTCTGAAGTATGAAATATTAAATCTGAAAAAAAAAGACTTAAATAATTGAATTAACCATTGTGTTTTTTTGTTACATATTTTGTTTTTGTTTGAAAAAACACTTTTTAAAAAAATGTTTCTTTTGTTTCAAAATTACGGAGAAAAATAGTCAAATTTGTTTGTTGACCAAATGAATTTTTAAAACGTCGGAATTGAAATTAATTATAAACGCTCATTTAAAAAAATTTTTTTTTAATAAAAAAATATTTTAGTCGCGTTTGACACGTGTGATTTGACTTCTGTGACGTAATTTAGCAACCATCTTAGATCTTAGATGTTTTACGGAGCAAATGTAAACAATCGGCTCCGTTGGCCAAAAAGTGCGAAAGGGAAAATTGCTGAACTTAAACTCAAAAAGTATGTGTCAACTTGGTTTCCCTGTAGATATGTGTCCGTAGAAAGTTTGAATGGCGTGGCTTAAAAAACGTAGGCGTGCATAGGGAACAGTCACACACAGACTCACAGTTGCCTTTTATATATATAAAAGTTGTTGTTTTATTAGTTCGGCCCGGGATTTATTAAGTGATGTGTATATATATATATATGTATATATATATATATATATATATATATATATGTTACCCCTTATCTTATTATCTAGTCGGATTCCGATATATATATATATATATATATATATATATATATATATATTTATATTATAAATTATGTTTTAGAACATGTACATAATTTCTTCTATATATGTCCTCTTCCCTACAATCATATGTTTGTTTCAGTGTTTGGATTTAAACACTTCCTCAGGGGAAATAAAGGTTTGGAATCATTCTCTGTTTATATTTGGTTCGTTGTTGTTATGGGGGTTGGTTGGGGTTATTGGTAATTAAGTGAATGTCTCGTTTTGATCGTTAGACTTTTGAGGAATTTAGTGTGTAAGTGTGAAATTGTTGATTAATGGTATTATCTGTTGGAATGTATGTTTTATCTTTTTATCAGTTTGGTATATCTTTTGGTTAGGATTTCTAAGAGGACGCTGTTGAGTGGTCATTTTTATGGTCGGCCATCATTTCATTGGTTGATGTCTGCTGTTAGTGGACCTAATTCATGCATTTACTTTGATCCTGGGTCTAGGTTTTCATAGACGTGATAGGGGTGGGGTGGTTTTCTTTCCAATTTAGATTTTTTCGGGTAAAAAAACAAAAAAAAAACAATAAGTCCTCCTGTGCAGTTCCTATATTTAAGAATTCTGGCGAACCCTCAGACCCCGCCAATTACCGTCCTATTAGTCTCCTTCCGATCTTTGGCAAAGTTTTCGAAGCCATTATCAACGCCGAGGTGATTCAGCATCTCACGGCCAACAGGCTTCTCTCTGACAAACAGTACGGGTTTCGCTTCACCAGGTCTACTGCTGATATGATAACGACCATTACCGAGTACATATACCGGGCACTTGACAAGAATGGCGAAGCCCGAACCGTTGCCTTGGATATCTCCAAAGCGTTCGACAGGGTCTGGCATGCTGGCCTCTTGTGCAAACTGCGGAGCTACGGGATAACTGGACATCTGTTTGACCTCATCCAGTCATTCCTCTCTAACCGCGCATTGAAGGTGGTATTAAATGGGCATGCCTCCCAAAACTACCATACGAACGCGGGCGTCCCTCAAGGTTCTATCCTAGGTCCCACGCTCTTTCTGATCTACATTAATGATCTCCCCGACGCCATTAGATCCCAAGTTGGCATGTATGCCGATGACACAACAATCTACTCTCGCATCGATCAAAAACCAGGTGTGGACGACAAAGTGAACCTCGCTGCCGTACTTGAAAAGGACCTCCAATCCGTAGTGGCCTGGGGTAGGAAATGGCTGGTAAATTTCAATGCCTCTAAAACGAAGCTGTTATCAACGAACCACCATAGACAATCGCATCTACCTCCCATTAGCATGGGACAGGCTAGCTTCCTAGAGAGTAAAATACTACGCCTCCTTGGCCTTACACTTTCGGCGGACCTCAAATGGAATGACTATATCGAATCCATTGCCAAATCTGCTGCTATGAAAGTCGGTTCTCTGTGCAGGGCCCGGAAGTTTTTCCCACCTGAATCTATTCTGCACATATACAAATCTACCCTCCGCCCGTGTATTGAATATTGCTGCCATATCTGGCCGGGTGCCCCTGCTGCTCTCCTTGGGCTTCTTGACAAAATACAAAGGAGGATCTGTAACGTGGTTGATACTGACTTGGCAGACCGGCTGCAACCACTCTCTCACCGGCGTGATGTGGCTTCCCTGTGCCTCTTCTACAAGTACTTTCATGGCTTCTGCTCCGATGAGCTTAGATCACTGGTGCCGCCTAAGCACGAATTTACACGAGATACTAGATTAGCAACTAGGTCCCACCCTTTTACAGTTAAACAAATAAGATGTAACCGTAAATTCTACCCCAACAGCTTCTTTTCTCGCGCTTCCCGCCTGTGGAACTCCCTTCCACAAGTCTGCTTTCCCGACAGCTACAACCTCCAGGTGTTTAAATGTAGGGTCAATAGACACCTCCTATCACACTAACTCCCAATTATTCTCAGAACACTCTCATCTACCCAACCCTCATTCTCGGTATCCTTACCCGCCTATCACCCACCCTCTGACATTTCCTGTATTTAATCATCCTTTCTCCACTCTATGTAGCCCCCTGCGCAGTAGTGGCAGTGACATGCCTTGCTCGGGGTGAAACGCTTATAAAAAAAAAAAATATATATATATATATATACACACATATACCCCTCTTCTCCTCCTTCTTCCTTCCTTTTCTTTCTCTTCTCCCCCTTTTCCCCCTTCTCCCTTTTTCCTTTTTTCCCCCCCTGTTTCTTTTTTCTTTTCTTCCTCTTTCCTCTCCCTTCCTCTTCTTTAATTCTTTTTTCTTTTATTCAAGTTTGGAGTATAATTGTATTTAGGCGAGGTTATTTCAAGAAATCTAAATTTGTATTTTTTGGGAAGTAAATGCGTTTCAGTATTTGGATTTAAACACTTCCTCAGGGGAAATAAAGGTTTGGAATCATTCTCTTTAAAATAAATATTTACAATGTGCTGGATGGAGTTCGAAACCGCATGCGCTATATTTACAACCTAATGGCTGCGGCCTAGTCCTTTTTTCTCTCCTCATTCTACACTCACTCGGATATATATATATATATATATATATATATATATATATATATATATATATGAAGTGGAAGTGAATACAAAAGTTTTCAGTTAGAATTGTTCAAATTTCATTTTCGGCCAAATTACTGCCATCAAAGTTATAAACCAATTTAATCACAAGATAAGCAATTATGTGACGCTATCCCGTAGATCTTAGACGTGTTAAACCAAAGAAACAAACCTAAGCCAATTTGTTCGACCGTAACATAAGTTATGAAATCAAGATTTGAAGCCAAGTAACATTTGTGGTTCTGTTAGTTTTTGTTATCTTAGCAACAGACATCAATAGATAGAGTGATAGGCATCCACCGTTGAATTTGAACAGACTGAGATAGATAGATAGATAGATAGATAGATAGATAGATAGATAATGAAAAGAATTAGATAGATAGATAGATAGATAGATAGATAGATAGATAGATAGATAGATAGATAGATGTGAACATATAAAATCGTCATACATAGATAAATAGTATAGATGTAAATATATATCGAATATAAATGAATATATATATATATATATATATATATATAGAAATGAATATATATATATATATATATATATAGAGAGAGAGAGAGAGAGAGAGAAATGAATATATATATATATATATATATCTCGTGATAGATAGATAGATAGATAGATAGATAGATAGATAGATAGATATGAACATATATATTGTGATAGATAGATGTGAACATATATATCGTTATAGATAGGTGGATGTGAACATATATATCGTTATAGATAGATAGATAGATAGATAGATAGATAGATAGATAGATAGATAGATGTGAACATATAAAATCGTCATAGATAGATAAATAGTATAGATGTAAATATATCGAATATAAATGAATATATATATATAGAAATGAATATATATATATCTCGTGATAGATAGATAGATAGATAGATAGATAGATAGATAGATAGATGTGAACATATATATCGTTATAGATAGGTGGATGTGAACATATATATCGTTATAGATAGATAGATAGATAGATAGATAGATAGATAGAGAGATAGATAGATAGATAGATAGATAGATAGATCTAAACTTATTTATAAATGGAACATTGTGTGTGTATGTGCGTGTGTGTGTCTGCGTGTGTGTGTGTGTGTGTGTGTCCTTTACCTACAGATTTCGAAACGGCTGAACTGATTTTCTTGAAAATTTACACAGTTGTACTATAAGCGTCTGCAAGTGTTCTTAGCTAGGTTTTGTGTCGAGATACTCCCGATAAATATCAAAAATCGATAATCGAAAAAATCGCTTTATAGAAGGAGTGGTTTGATTTTAATCAAATTTGATACACTCATAGACAAAGACATAAGAAACGATATTCAGATGTTTCAAGGTTGCTGTTCTTACAATATTGCAGAAAATCGATAATATATATATATATATATATATATATATAAAAAGCGAGATGTCTCTGTTTATCTGCCTGTATGCCTGCATTTTTTTCAGCCCTTTTTTTTAGTTTTTGATTCACGTTGGATTCTAAGTAGGTATAGCTGTAATACTTAGTCTCAGCAATGATACCATTTACTCAGAGGACTTATTTATCCTTCAAAATTCAGTTTACGACGAAAATAAAAAAAAAACCTGAAAAAGAAGAAAACTTTCCCGCATATGTCTCTACACACAACAGAAGTAACCCAGAATTATTTACAAAAAAAAAAAAAAACATAACAAAAAAAACACATAGAATTCCTCAACAAATATGATAAATAATAGAAATCTTAAAGACAACTATAATAATTAAAAGCAATCGCCAACCCAGGCATTTAAAAACATACTGACCTCATCAAATTTCGACCAACACGCAACACAGGGGATCACAAAATGCACAAAAAAATGATGTGGTGTATGCAACATAATAATAGAAGGAAACCACCTCAAGTTCGAAACCTCATCCACATTCGAAATAAACGCAAACATGAGCTGCAATTTTAAAAACGTAAATTATGCTTTAAAATGCGATGAATGCGCAAAAATATACGTAGGAGCGACACAAGGCCTGAATAAAAGAGTAGCACTGCACAGAAGTAACATTAAAGTAGCCAATATAAGGAAATTGAATGTTTCCCAGCATTTACACGAATGTAGTGACGGTAAATACAGAGTAATACCAAAATGCAGATTATGATGCAGCAAGAAATATTTTAAAAAAATACAAGCCTTCCCTCAATAAAACATGAAAAACCTAAGACACACGCACAAACACACTAAATTCAATCACGATAAAAAAAAATAATAATAATCGCGAACCATTGCAAAAAATGGTATTCCGAAAACAACAAATAGAACTAGATGACCAGGAGAGTAGAAATGAAACAAAATTGCTGAAAAAAATTTTGAAGTATAAAAACGAAATCAAATTTAGCAAGTCAGTGTAAAAAAAAATTGTGACCAACGAAAGGTGACGGAAGAGATTTAACGTGCGAGTGTAAAAAAAAAAAAAAAAAAAAACTACGCATGCACGCATATGAACTTTCTGACTTGCTCACTACTTATCTCTATATATAAACGATATCTTGGCCTTCAGAAAAACAAACGGATCTTGATATGTAAAGTTACAAGTTTAATCGCTTGAAGAGAGTAAACTTAAGACTTAAAACACGTGTAGCGTCACAAAAACAATTATGGACACAATCAATATATCATACAAAAAGCAAAGTAATATTAATAACAATAACAACAATAACTCTACATCTTAAACAAAACGTTTACGGATTTTCGCATTTTTTCTCTATATATATGGGATAAAAATATGTAAATTTTTATATATGACGAACAATTTTAAGAGATGGAGGTATGACAATGTGTGACACATTTCGTCCTTTAGGAGTCTGTCGGACGAAGTTTATGTTTACGTTGATTCGACTACGCATGCGTACAAGCGAAACAGAATCGCGGAGAGGTTTAAATTTTGTATGTAGTTTAATGAATTTCATTTAGTTTATTTTCTTTTTTGTTTATGTTTTATCACTTTTTTCATTAAATATCTCACATTGTGATAATAAAAAAATTGCCAAGAAAAGTTAAACGTTGTAAAAACCTGGATATTTATTTCACCATTTGTGTCAGATTTTCTATTATCATAGTGTGCGGTATTTAATAACAAATTTGATGGAAACATAAACAAAACAAAAAGAGAAAGAATTTAGATGAAATCTGATAGATTCTATACCCAAAACACGTACTGAAAAAAAGAAAGAAAAATGGTATTTTAAAATCTTTAATTCTCATCCTCTGTATTTCGCTCGTGCCAAAACGAAGCTGGTCTTCTTTTAACCCCATAAATAAACTTTCTTGCCTACCATCAGAATGGATGACGCTAGTTTCCTAAAGAGCAACACAATGCGCCTCCCTGACCTCACTCTCTTAAACGGCCTCAAATGGAATGACTATATCGAAACTATAGCTGTATCTATTGATAGGAAGGTTGGGTCACTGTGTCGGGCCAGGAAGTTTTTCTCGTCAGAATACATTTTGCACATTTATAAATCAACTATTTATCTTTTTCTTTAAACCCCCTCAATTTTAATTTCTTCTGTGTAGTCATTATGGAAATTATTATTATTTGTTTTAAAACTATAAAAAAAAGTAAATTAATAAAAAGCAATATAATAAGCTGAAACTTGAAGGAGGAATTTACTGTATCACCTATAATAATTGCCACAAGGAATACAGAAGAGAAATCTCAAGGAATTGAAATAAAAGTTTATATGAACATATAAGGGATATATTGCAAAGCATCACACTAAATGCATTCTTTGCTCACCATAATGAGTCTGACTCTAATTTTGATTTAAATAATACTACTTTTAATTACAAAAGAAAGCACTTTACTAAAATGAAAAGAAAGCGTTTCAATCGCTAGATCATCCATACTAAATTTACGTCCAGATTCTATTATCATCAAGTGATAAAAAAAATAAATGAATAAATAAATAAATAAACTAAATTAAATTGGTCAAACGATTTTAATTTATTTTTCAGGCTAACAGAATTAAACATCGACCAGTGAAAATTTCAGTGCTTCTTTTTTATTTAATATCCTCATATATACATTTATACGTACTAATGTAAATATATGTGTACAGATATACAAGTTTTTGAGATCTTTTGACTATTATTATTCTTTTTTTTTTCTAGCGAAATTCTAGCGTGTTAAGAATTTGAAATTTGAAAGATGGAATCAGTTTTGTCTGAGTTCTGGTAATGAGTTCAATAGATTTATAATACATCTGGCCATGATGAGCTTTTCAAGGTGAAACTCTTGAGTTAGTCAGCCAGATAATTCCCTTGAATTTTTATTGATTTATTGAATTTATATATATGTATATATATATAAACAAAAAGGTTTTTCACTATTTTTAATATAGTCCCCCTTGACATCAATGCACTGAGTCTAGCTATTCTTAAACATCACTGTCTCATCACGGACAAAGGTAGCTTCCTAAGCTGTAAATCTCCTCCATAACACATGATTTCATCATTGGTTTCAAAATGCCAACCAGGACTTGAGTTTAGAAAGCAAGAATTCAGATGCATCTAAGTTTGGCGAGTAAAGGGAAGGGGTATCTATATACAGTAGACTGCTTCAGGTACTGCAACCTGTGTAGTGTGAACGGGCGTGTTATCCTGAAGCAACAGTACACCTGCCATTAGCTTCCCCTTGCGTTTCGACTTGAATGCTTCCTTCAATTTTAATTTTCATTCATAGTACTGTTCATCAATAGTTTTTTTTATCCTTTTCCACGGTCAATTATGAAAAAAACATCAGCTTTTACATCGCTAACAGACGCTGCCTGCTTGAACTTCTTCGGTGGGTGGAGAACCAGAGTGTTCCGACTTTGCTTTCAGTCTTTAATTCTGATTCGAAATGGCGATCCTAGGTTTCATGAATTATTGATCTAGATGGAAATTCTCAGGCTCATTAGAAGTCTTCCGGAAATGTCAACACTTTTCATTTTCTGCACTTATGTCAGCATTCTTGGGGCCCGTCTTGCAGACAGCTTGCTCGTTCCCCAAGATCTCAGTTAAATCGGTATGGACTGAACCAGAACTAATGACTATGGACTTAGATATCTGCTGGACAGTAAGGCGTTTGGCATCGAATACCATACGGTGAATGGCATCAACTTGTTTATCAGTGGTAGAGGCTTTTGGACGACCTGATCGTGCGTTAAGTTCTGTGCTATCCCTACCCCGTCTGAATTCCACAGCCCACTTCTTCACAGGTGCATAAGAAGTAGAATTTACATCAAGTGTCTGTACCATGTCCTCACGGATTTTGGGTGTCATCAATTTCTGTTGCTTATACTTTATGACTGGTGTTTTGTCCATTTTTAGATTTGTCGCACCCCCCACATTTGTATAGGCCTCACCTGTATAGAAATTAATACAGAAATCTGAATTATTTCTTTTTAGTTTTATTAGAAGTGGTAGTGTGTTTCCAAATGTTCATTTATAGCTCTTCTTTCAAGGTAAGGCTTCGAACTATATATACATATATATATCTATATATATATATATAGAGAGAGAGAGAGAGAATGTATATCTATTTCATGTGGTATGCATATTTACTTCATTTCTTTTCAGAATTCATCATCATCATCATCATCATCATCATCATCGTCATCATCATCATCATCATTATTATTATTATGTTGTCATTTTTCATCATATTTCGATTTCTGCTATGGTCGCACTACCAACCAAGTCTGCGGGAAGAACTAAGGCAGGCCGTGACGTGTTGCTATGGCTCCATTACATGTTTTTTCTATCTTCCCCATCATCCCTAGCGTTACATAGACAAAGTTCTCCTCAGTGTGTGGGCTGTACTTAATAAGACAATTTTTTGTATATCACTTAAGCTGGGGTTTCCGGGGATTCATTCAATGTGTTGTTTTGTTCCTTTTTTTATCATTCCAAGTGCACCTACTATCACTGGCACAACTCTTGTTTTCAATTTCCACATTTTTTCTATTTCAATTTCCAGGTCTTTATATTTTAACAGTTTTTCAAATTCCTTGGTTGCTATGTTATAATCCGCTGGACAAGCCATATCAATTAATAGACAAGTTTTTTTCTTCTTATTATTATTCTCATTATTATTATTATTATTACTGTTGTTGTTGTTGTTGTTGTTGTCATCATTGGATACTGAATAAATCTTACAATATGAAAAGTAAAAATAACATGTCGATTTTGATTTTTTATGTAATGCCAGAACCAAACCTTTCAAATTAGAAGTTACTCCAACAGACTGATCGCCGGAAAATATTCATTCAACAGAATTAATTGGAAATTGATCAAGGTAACTTAAAAGGAATCCATCATCAATATTTGACCGCAAATAATACTTAAAATGTTGATTAGATGAACTAAAAGCAACCAAAGAAAAACATCCCCCGCCTAAAAAAGAACGAAACGAAAGAAAGAAAAAAATAAAGAAAAGAAATATAAGGTTGCATTAGATTTGAGTCCGTATTACTGGTACACGTTATTCATTTCAAACTCATATTCCCTGAATAGGATTGATCTTCTATCTGCGTAATAGGTTCTTACGTACAGACGGCCAGAGTTATGTAAAACTTGTTTGCCTCAAAATCTTTTTCAGAACGACTTTTACTGTATGGGTGGCTACAACAGAGCCCTGAGATTCCACCCAGCAGAGAAAAAAATTACTGAAAAAATGACGAATAATTATAATAAGAATACGAGGATTGCTTCGAAATTAATGTCTTTTAATATATTATGTTGATTCACAATGTCAGAAATAAATGTTATTGGTATTGTAATAGAAAGTTAAACTTCCTACCTGTAAATTTATTTCTTGCTACCGATAACAACCGAACGGTAATCTGACAAGTGATATCTGACATACAAGAGAATACCAGGCAGAAAGTTGTCATTAAATTCTTTGGCGCGAAAAAATTGCACACATTGATAGTTATCTATTCTCGTTAAAATTTTATGAGGACGAAACAGTGGAGGTCGTCACCCACTTAATACTGTTAACTGATTAAAACTGTTATATTTTTTCTAGGTACTTTTTTTATTAAAATAGTAATCATATTTTTTATTATACAAAAATATAATAGCAACCCACTGTGAAATAACCTTCTTCCCAGTCAGTCATGTCTGTTTCCAGACATGATCGCCCACGTGTGTAACATGTATGGCACCGAATAGCGACAAACCAGCATACATTTATTTATTTATTTACCTTTAAGTCATGTGACACAATTTTACAGCTATACAGATTACATTTTACAATGACACACACATATAGCCTCTTCACCAAGATATGTGTTTATAAAAAATTATAATGTAGTATAGTGAATTGTATAAATATATGTTGCGTTCTGTATATTTAAAATTATTTAATAATATTGTTATTATGTTTTATGAATATTTATCATTTTTGGATGGAATATAATATACCAGTGTTTTTGTATATATGCAGATTGATGTGTATCGAAAAAAAATACTGAATTTCCTATTCCTATTAGAAATGCCTTAAAAATAGAAAAACAGCCCTAACTCAAGACACCCTTGTCTAATCTAAATGAAAATTTGCATTACACGCAGTAGGGCTCTAAGGTACAATATGCCCTTAAATTGGTTGAGAAGGAAGAGACAGATGAGATTTCTGATATATGTAGTGAGGAAGGAGGCCTGGAGAATTTAATACTCACAGGACGGATAGAGGGAAAGCGAAACAAGGGAAAGCAACGCGAGACCTACTTGATAGGCCTGAGCAAATGGATGGCAGAGTGGGTTTGGGGAGATATACCAAGAGGAAGAATTTTGAGAGCGACAAGAGACAGAGCTAAGTGAAAGTCTATGGTCGCCTGCGTCCTGAAGGAACATGGCACATGAAGAAAAAGTATTATGCATCTCTGGAACACAATTATATACATATAAGATTAGAGTGTTGTCATTATATATATATATATTTGAATTGCCATCCTTTCTTGGTAAAGATAGTGGAGTCATTACCCAGTTGCCTCCTCCACGGTTTTGAATTCCAAGTAGTCTTTCTAGACAGACTGTCACCCAAGTTTGAAGAATCAGGCTACCTCTTTTTAGTGCCGGGTAATAAACATAGTATCATCTCGAGGGCGAGATACTTCTTGAGGGGCACTCCGAGAGTTGAGGTAATATTCATTTCAAATTTCCTTGATATAAGTGAACTTCTATTCAAAGTAAGTATGCGTATAAAGTGGGGTGTTTTACTTAGTTGTGGCACAAGACCGAAAGTAAAGAACACCTAATGAGGTTCGAACATAGTCAGTCAGTTAAGTGCCATACGTGAAACACACTTGGGCGATCATGTCTCGAAAGAGACATAACTGACTGGGCAGAAGATTATCCCGCAGTAGGTTGCCATTGCTTTCTGCGGTAAACTGGTTGCCAGCCAAGACTATAGAACCCAATCTGTCCTGTTATTTAACCCATAACTGGAGGAAAGAGACGGATTAATATCTTTCCCAAGGGTATTTGTGCGTAAGTGAATGCAATGGATTCAACTGGAATTCGAACTCGGCTCCCCGATTTCTCGTTCCAAGCCGATATCCGCAACACACATCCACACGAACATTCTGCTCGGTCGTAAATGATATAGCAAGACAAACTAGATAAGCATTATCCCACGTCGAAGTGCCTTTTGCTATTGTAGGGATTTTTATTTTATTGTTTTTAACTTCCACTTCCATGATAAACATCATTGTTGATTGACTATAGTTTACTTAAGAAGTGTTTATTATTATTTACACTATTTACATTATTCGGACTATTATCCTCATATTCGTTGTCAAAGTTCTAGCCTTCTTCAGGTGATATAGTTTGAAATTTTGAACCGAATCTTTTATTTAAACCGCGTAGGTAGATTGTTCTAATTCCACAGGCAATGTCCTTTCTGGATATCTCAATATTCAGCTAATGACCTTTAGTAATGCAATTCTCTAAGGTTTTTTTTTCACCTCTGCTGCGTCAATATATTGAACTCTCAAGATTTTGGATCAAGTTACTTTTGTATTATATTAACTAACGCTTTTATCTACTGGACCATATCTCCTTGTAAGTATGAAGAATGCCGGAGCGTACAACGACCGAAACATCAGGAATATGACAATAAAGATTATGACAACAATATAAATAGTATAAATATTTACAATATCTGATCTCAAAAATATAGACAGATGTTTTTACTGTTTTCATAAGTAACATACTATTTTCTGTTCATTATCAATATTTAGATACAGGCTATGTCGATGATAAAATATATTAAGAAACACTACAGAAAAAAACAAAAAACAATATAAAACCCAATCTTTAAAGACTTCATTCGTAAGCCCCACACGCAGAAGTCTAAATTCTCCCGTGTGTGGTTTTTCATGTATTACAGTTGACCATCGCAAGAAAATAACAGAATAGGATTAATATTTTTCATTGGCGTCACTGGTCCTTCATTTTAAACATGAATCTCAATTTTTCTTACAACAATGGTTGGCTTTCTTTCTCCCCTGTCTCTCTGTCTCTGTCGTCTGTCTGTCTGTCTGTCTCTCTGTCTGTCTGTCTGTCTGTCTCTCTCTCTCTCTCTCATTTCTAAAAAAAGAAAAACCTGAAAATGCAGTCTATCTGAAATACCGCTTGACTTGTATAATAAACAATTGAAAATAACTCGATAAAAATACCTTTTCATATTGTTATTGAAGATATTGATTATGGAGAATTCAGTCCTAGCACTAGTTGTTTTCAAGCAGTAATAATCACCTCTGAAAACAGAGGGTTGATCTTCTTCCTAAAAAAAAAAAAAAAAAAGCCAGAAAGAAAAATAGATGGGTTTTTAAGAAAATGAACTGATTTAGAAGCTGCAATGAAGTAGTTTGGTGAATTCAACATCCCACAGAAATAATGACTTCATCAACATGGATTTTCTATTCGTTTTTTATATTCGATCTTACTTTTGATTTAGTCTATTGTCTTTCTTTCCTTCTTTCTTTCTTTCTTTTTCAGTTTGTATTTATTCTTCTGATCGTTTTTGCTTATTCTTTCTTTTTGATGATATTGATTTTTTCTTTTTTTTTTCTTTCGTTTTAATTTCTTTAATCAAAACGAAATTGTCATTTTCTTTTTCTTTTTCTTTCGTTTTAATTTCTTTAGTTACAAATTATTGTCATTTTCTTTTTTCTTTCTTTCTAATCTTTTTCCCTTCTTTTCCTTTTCTTTCGCCTTTCTCTTGTAGCGATTAATATACGTCACTCTCTCTTCTCATTTTCTTTCTTTTTCATTGGCTATTTATCTTTGTCTTATTTTTCATTTTACTTTCTTTGCTTTTTATTTTTTTTATTAACATTTATTCCTTTTCGTTTAGTTTTCTTTTTGCTTTCTCTATCTTTTATAGCTTATTGTCACTATTTTCTTTCTTTCTTTCTTTTTTTTTGTTTTTTTTTTTGCTTTCCTTTCGGATTCTTGTTTATCTGCATTTTTATTTTGTACATTTTCTTCTAAATACACAAAATTCTCTCTTCTCCCAAAATTCCATCTGCTGATATTCACTAAGTTTAGCACAGGAATGAACACAACCAAATCGTTATTCTGGCTTTCTTTATTAATTTCTTTTTTTTTTCCTTTTTCTTTTTTTCTTTTTTTTTTCCTTTTTCTTTTTTTCTTTTTTTTTTCCTTTTTCTTTTTTTTCTTTTTTTTTCCTTTTTCTTTCTTTCTTTTTTTTTTCCTTTTTCTTTTTTTCTTTTTTTTTTCCTTTTTCTTTTTTTCTTTTTTTTTTCCTTTTTCTTTTTTTCTTTTTTCTTTCCTTTTTCTTTTTTTCTTTTTTCATTTTTAGCTATTGTTAATTTATCTTTTATTTTCTCTTTCCTGTTCGTTTTTTTTTTCATTCAGTCGTTACTGAAGCTTAACTATCTTTGAAAACTTTTCTCTTTAAGATCATTCTCTCTTTCTCTTTCCTAACACAGAAAAACGCGTACTTACACACCTACACGCGTGTCGGCTTAATCACTCTCATGAGATTTCATGTAAAATGGCGCGAACTATGTTAGCTCCAATGTACAACATAAAATTATTTTCTTTTAAAAAGCAGTAATCTCCTTAACATCAGTTTATTTCTGTCGTTTTTTTCTTTATTTATTTCTTCAATTTTCTTTATCGTTGTTATTTCCTGTTTTTTTCCTTTCTTTTGCTTTCGTTATTTTCTTTTTCTTTGATCGTTCTTTGTTTTATTCTTCTTTTTTAAAATGGCTGCATTGTCTTTGCACAGATGTCAATATGGCCTTCATTCTTTTCCGTCTTTTGATTTTTTCAGGATTTGGCTTCTTTAAATTTGGCTGCATTTTCTTTTCTTTTTTTCCTCATACATCTTTTCCTTTCTAATGGACAATTTCCTTCTTCTTTCTTTTCTTCCCTCCTCCTTTCCTTCCTTTCTCCCTTCCTTCCTTCAAATCTAACACGAGTTCTCATGCGATCACCAAAGTTAAGCAACGAGTCTGCTCATTTACTAGATGAATGATCGCTTGAGAATATCCGATGCTATACGCGTGGATGTTCGAGTAGCTTGATTGAAGAGCTGAGTACCAATTCCAATCGGGTTCGTTATATTCTCTTACGCGCAAATACACTTGGGAAAGTGGACTAATTAGTAGGGCCTGTATCAGTAAATCATTATTAGCTCCAAAATAATTCTTACAATCTGTAAATACTTACTGGATTTAAATACCCTGCAAAAGATTGATAAGGTTGATAAAGTCATAAAAATAAATCACTCAGTCCATTCTAACACTAATCTAACCATTCTTTTTTCAACTATTACTTAATCCTTCCTTCCTTCCTTCCTTCCTTCCTTCCTTCCTTCCTTCCTTCCTTCCTTCCTTCCTTCCTTCCTTGTCATTAACTATCCCTCCCCTTTATTGGTTTCTCATTAATTCCTTCTTTCAGACCTACCCTAACCTACTCTTTCTTTTCTGTTCTTCTTTTTCATATTTTATTTCGCTCTTTTGTTTGTTTTCCTGTCTTTTTTTTTTTGTATGATCTTTATTCCTCTTTGTTTGTTTGTTTATTTGTTTGTTTGTTTGTTTCTTTCTTTCTATCTTAAATTTCCATATCTATGTGTATTGTACAGTTCAAAGACACGTCCTTCTTATATCCATTTATACATCGAACTCACTCTAGTTACAACGATATGCCCCACAGTGAGAATTCCTTGCCTCTCCCATATTTTAATATATTTTTTTTCTGACTGTTTATAAATATTCATTAAACTTAACTTCGCCTGGTAAAATTGGGGCACCCAATGAGGTTAAACTAATTACACTTTTTAGAGTATGTGAGATAAACAAGTGTTCATTTCTATCTCATAACGTATTTCCTTGTTTTTCTTTTTTACTTCTTTTTCTTTCTTTTTTCGTTTCTATTTACTTTCTTTTCTTTCTTTTTCTTTCTTTTTTGTTTCTTTTTTACTTCTTTTTCTTTTTTCGTTTCTTTTTACTTCCTTTTCTTTCTTTTTTACTTCCTTTTCTTTCTTTTTTCATTTCTTTTTACTTCCTTTTCTTCTCGCTATCAAACCGTCATCTATTTGTATCTATTATTGTTTCTCATTTTATTTTAAAAAGTTTTATGAACAATTTTTTGCTCAAAATATAGGGGATCGCTCTACACACAGGTAAATTTTTGGAAGAAAATAAAAATCGTGCATTTTCGGTGACCGGTTGCACTGTGCACTGGTAATTATTTTTCTGGTGAGGAGGGGGTGTGGGTAAAATATAATTGTCGAACTATACAGAAACTAGTCTTACACACGATGCGCTATTTATTGTCGGATCTAGATTGTATCCGCTAATTCAGTTCTTCACGTATTTTCATTCTTTCATTGTTTTTTTTCACACGATTTTCTTCTTTTTTCATTGATCACTCTTTCTTAATTTTATTCTCTTTTTTTTTACTCTTCAGTCTTCAACTTCTCTTTCTTTCTAAAAGAGAAAGAAATTATTCTTTTAGTATCGCTCGCCTTAATTCCTAACTCCTGACAATCTTTTCTCGTCCTTGGCGTTCATCTATTTTCATATTAAATCTTTTACAAAACTTTTTCATTATTTTATATCACTATCCATCCCCAGGGAAGACGCTGGTTACTTTAAAGGCTTGGTGCGTGCGTGCATGAATGGTTTTTGAGGTGAGTACGGTTTAGCACAGTTCCAGATCAACCCTTCCGACGCCCCCAACGGCAAGATCTAGAAAAGCTGGTAGACGATAAGTTGTAGGGAATAACCAGATTAAGTTTCGAGACAACGAATGCTCTTCTCGTTTTTTACGGTTCATATACGGCCAACTGTTTTGAAGTCTGAGATTTCTTTTATTAAACTGGCTGCTACCCAAGGCTAAAGCCTTCATTTTGCATTACTATTCAAGCTATATTTGGCGGCCACACTTTTCTAAACGCATTATTGTGAAGGAAACAAAATGTCTTAACCAGAATTTGATCTTGATTCAACTTTTTGAGTCGATAACCCTTATGCAACGAGCAGTGTTTCCTAGTGTTATTAACTGTACTTAAATATAAGATATATAGACAAATTGTAAAAAGAACAGTAACATCTGGTGATTGTTTACCTAGGTTTCTATTGCCTATGCTTTGTTTTCTTTGACTTTACAGTGTTTCTTTGCTCTCGCTTTTTTTAAATCATTTCACCCCAAGCAAGGCGGGATTATCACTCTTGCGCAAAAGATTACAGTGAGAGAAAAATTGGGTGCAACAGATATTGAAAATGGAATAGAAGATGAATGGGATTCAAGAAGACATAAAATGTCAATTGACATTGCATTTAAATTTGTGGAGACTGTAACCATCAGGAAAATAAATAAACAGTGGGGAGTTTCAGAGGCGCGAAGTGAGAGAAAAATATTAGGAGTAAAAGTGGCGGTTACATTTAGCTATTTCAACGTTAAAATTTAGTAACACGCTTAAATTTACGTAGACGGAGCACCAGGAAAAAATAACCTCGTCAGAGCAGTTCCCATGAAAATATTTGTATAAAAGACAAAAGGGAAGGAAGGTTTCTTTAGATTTTGTCAACAACCTCGAGATGAATATCAGGTATACCCGATGAGATATGGCAAAAGTATTCAATGTAGGGACGAATTGTAGATTTGTAAATATGCAAAATAGATTCTTATGAGAAAACTTTCTGGCACGGCATAGTGATCCAACCTTCCTAACATTAAATGCAGCTATAGATCCGATATATTTGTCCCACTTGAGGTCGGTTGAAAAAGTGAGGTCAGAGAGACGCAGTGTATTACGAATGAGACTTGCATTATTTTATTTCCTTCCAATATCTATCTATCTATCTATCTATCTATCTATCTATCTATCTATCTATCTATCTATCACTTTCTTATTCTATTTTTCTTTTTCTACTCTATTTCTTTCTAATTTTTCTATACAGCTTTCGTTCATTTTTAATCGATTTCCTTCTAGTCTCTCTTTCGTTTTATCTTTCTTTTCCTGCAATATTTCTTTCAGGTTTTTCCATCTATATCTCTTTCTTTTGTCTTTTTTTGTTTTGTTTTCGCTTTATTTGTTTCAGATTTCTCCTTGTATCTTTCTTTTTTTTTTTCTTTTTTTTTTTTTTAATCGTTTTGTGTTCATCCGGGTGATCTAACGCCTTGTTCCTGTGTGAAGGTGCACGGTTTTACAAGATATGCATATGAGAGGCGGCCATGTCGACATACGAGCCGCCCGTTGTAATTCGTATGCAAATAAACAGCTGAGAAAAGGGATAAAATGAGGAAAGGTGGCGATTTGTGCAGTACGAATTTAATCGGTTGACAGAGTGTTTGAGCGAGAAGACGGAGGAGAAGACGACTACTATGACGATGCTGGAAAGACGAGGAAACCAAGACAGTAACTGTTGTCGTCAATAGTTTATGTTTGTCTGAAACTCAGACGTATTACAGATTTCCTTTTCGTTACAAATTTTATTTCAAGTTTTCCCTTCTGTTACTCTTTCTGTTCCTACTCTATTTGTTTCGGGTCCTTTTTATCTCTCTTTATTTTCTCTCAATATTTCTTTCAGATATTTCCTTCTATCTCTCTTTCATTTCTTAATCAATTTCTTCTAAGTTTTTCTTTCTATCTTTCTCTTTTTTTCTTTTCTATTTCTTTCAAGGTTTTCCTTCTATCTCACTTTTCTTACTATAATGCTTCCCAGTCTCTTTCTTTTTTTCTTTTTTCTTTCTTTCTTTCTTTCTTTCTTTCTTTTTTCTTTCTTTCTTTCTTTCTTTCTTTCTTTCTTTCTTTCTTATTTATATCTGCACTTTTAAACACCTCTGTAATCCTTTAGTTTTCATTCTTATCAGAAAGTAAAGATAACAATAGATAAATAAAAGGTATTTTTTTCTCGAACAGAAAACAATCATTATTTTGCACTTTGCCAATGTTTCCAAGGATTTTTGGTAGGTGTTTGAAATTCTAGATCTATAGGCGTATACGTGGAGCTTTGTTTCTTAATTTAATATGCGTATGTCTGTGTTGTGTTTTTGTACATATATATATATATTTATATCTCTTTCTTTCTATCTCTTTCTCTCTCCCTCTCTCTCTCTCTATATATATGTGTGTGTGTGTACATGTGTATGTGCGCGGTGGTGGATTTTATTTGTGCATCTCTTGTCTTTTTCTTTTCATTTACGCACTTTTACCTTTGTGTGGGTGACTTAGTATATTATGTAATGTATGAGTTTGTGCACAAGTGTATCTACTTTATCTTTAGCCCGTATGAATGACTTTCATAAAGATTATATTCTTTAGAGGAGGGTCTTTTCTTCATCGTTCTCTTCCGTTCATTGATTGCCTGAAAAACAATTCCCGCAATTAAAAGAATGAGGCTGATAAAATTATTTATAATGCATCTTCATCCATCGGATTCTCGGCGGTATTGTTCCTTTTGTTCTATTCTTGAGCATTTACAAGGAAAACGGAATCAAAATGGACGTTTGTGCTTAGAATCGGAAGCATACTGCTGAATTCATTGACATATAGTCAGGAAAACTCACAGGACTTATTGAAGGATATCACAGAGAAGCACTTTGTAATCTAACGAGTTTGTATAAATGGATGGCAGAACAGGGATTGGGTGGGATAACTAAAAGACAAAACTTACTACGAGTTACAAAGAAGAAGATGTTGCAGAGAAAAATGATCGCCCACATCCTAAAGGGACATAGCACAGAAAAGAAGTAATTGGTGAATTAAACCAGAGAGTAAGTGATAACAATATAGTGTAATAATAATGAAATACTCTCTTTATTGTTGTTGCTACATCCAGTGCTGTCATTTGGATGGCTTCGATTCTTACTTGGATCTTGTTCTTGTTTTATTGGGCTTATAGGTATATACATAGACAGTACACACACACACACACACACACACACACACATATATATATATACATATATATGTGTGTGTGTCTGTCTGTGTGTGTGTGTGTGTACTGCCTATGTATATACCTATAAGATATATATATATATGTACTGTCTATGTATATACCTATAAGATATGTGTGTACTGTCTATGTATATACCTATATATATATATATATATATATATATATATATACCTCTCTCTCCAGATAGATAGATGGAAATGTAAAAACAGCCGTGCCTAAAAGGTACAGACTACAAAAACGAATTCAATACAAAATTCGAAATCGAATTTGCAGAGCAAAGATATTTTGCCTGAGGAGACCTCACGATCGAAACCCGGATTGTGAGATTGGTTGGCATTTTAGCCTTTTCTCATATATATATATATATATATATATATATATATAGATAGATAGATAGATAGATAGATAGATAGATAGATAGATAGATAGATAGATAGATTGTAAAATTGTAATAATGCTTCGTACCAAAATTGTTGTATCTTTCATTAGTTTACTAGTAGGATAGATAAATTGTAATAATGCTTAGTACCAAAATTGTTGTTTATTTATTAGTTTACTGGGAGAAAGCACTTTTAGGTCAGCAGTTTTTGGGTCATAAAGTGCAGGATATCAAGATAAAGCGTTAATAGAATTAATAGGAAGAAGTCTGTCACTGAGGTGAGCCTTGTTATTTCAGTCACGCCGACTTCGAAGTTTCGTAAAGTCATTATAGTGATGTATTCACCCATCGGAGTTTTTGTTTTTCTGCCATCTGAGAAAAAAAACAAAAACCCAAGACTGAGGACATAACAGAAATATTTTCACGTGACTTCGAAGACAGTATGACTGCAATTATACTGATCAGCTAAGTGACAAACTTCTTCATATATATATATATATATATATATATGTGTGTGTGTGTGTGTGTGTGTGTGTGTGTGTGTGTGAGTGAGCAGCAACCTTTCTTTTAAACAACTTTTATTAAATATGACAGGCAGAAAAAAAGTTGATTAATTTTTAATTTAGTTTTTCCAGAATCTTTATATTATTCTCTTTGGTGGATGTCGGAGAGTGCAAAAACTGTCCATATTTTACAATGTCCCAAGCGCTTTCGGCCATATTTTAACCCTTTTTAAGGGGTTTGTTTAGGTGTTAATTGACTAATCGTTTCTTTTTCTTTTCTAACTTTTAATTGACTAATCGTTTCACTTACATTAAGTAATTCAGTAGGGTATCCAGCTCAGAATGAAAAACAAATACGTATGTTTCTCATATTAAATTAATATAATTTTATATATTGAACAGATATTAACGGATTTAATATAAAAACAAACACTTTTTTCATAATGACCTGAAAACTCATATCTAAATACCTAACGAAGGTGAAACGCGTTGTTAATAAAAAGCCTTTTAACTATGATTTTCCATATATATATATATATATATATGTGTGTGTGTGTGTGTGTGTGTGTGTGTGTGTGTGTTACATTTTTTCATATCGCCAAAAGAGTCCACTAGATACAGATGGGTGACTTGTTTGACTCTTTACGTATTTGACTCTTTTAAATGTCACAAAAATCAAATTTTATAATATTTAAAACTTAATAAATATCTCAACGCATAGCCAGAAGTACACACACATCTACATATTATTCAATTTATCTCAGTTAAATGCCATAAGTGATACACGTCTATTCGAAAGAGACATGACTGACTGCGTAGAAGATTTTTCGCACAGTAGGTTGCCATTACTTTCTGCAATAGACTGGTTGCCAACCAAGGCTATAGAACTCAATTTGTCCTGTTATTTAATTTATATCTGGAGAAAAGATACGGATTAATACCTTTGCTAATGGTATTTGCGCGTAAGTGAATGCAAGAAATTCAAACTCTGATTTCTCAATCCGAGCCGATACCAATTGCACTACGACAATTGAACTCATATATGACATCCATTTTCTCTCCGTTATTTTATAATTATCCAACCTGTTTAATTTGACTGTTTCGCTAAAGTATTTCAACACGGAAATAAAATTGAAAATTATTAAATTATATATAATTTTTTGCACCCACTAGTAACATTAATGTTGAGTTTTTGCACCAAAGACTCTTTTTTATGTCCGATGTCTGGATTGGAGTCGTACTTTTTTTACTTGTTATTTACAATCAGTTCATACGTCTACTTGGCTAGGAGGATAAATCAAATCTCAGTCCAGTAAGTAAAGACAAGGAATGGAGCTAAGCAAACAGAAGATAAGCGAGCAACGGTAAATAGGGAAGAAGTCTAGCAACCTAAAAAGAAGAACAATAAATAAAGGAAAAGAAAACAAGAACAATGCTTTCGTGGGGGTCTGCGCGATGTTTAACATATGCGTTAGAAAATCGGCAAAAACAGAGCAAGTCGATCAAGAGACGTCTCATTTGATAAAGAAATAAATGACACAGGAAGGGAATAGTTAGTCGCGTGCCTCTAAGTGAAGATAACTGCTTGATATTTATTAAGTCGAGTTTAATGCGGCATGAGGCCAAACGGCAGAAAAATGTAGACGTGATATGCCACTTCTCCGAATGTGAAGGACTTGCCTGCCTGAAAAATTAGCATTCGATATCCCAGCCTTTTTCCTTAGGGTCGAATATCGATCACTGACGCCGGTAGAGTATACGAAACTATGTCAGGTACAAGACAACGATTTCATAGTTATACACTCAGCTTATTATTGTCTGGCTACAGTAAGAGAGCATCCAGAGAAACCTGAACGTCTTGAGTGACTTGCGAGCTAGACTTACTAACCCTGCCGCTGTGGTAGGAGCCCGAAATTTAGAAAGAATAAAAAGTAGCAGTATTTTTCCTTTGTAACTTTATTAATTAAGATTTGAAATAATGACGAAAAACATTTAAATACAAACGTTTTGAGGAACATTGATACGTAAGTGGGTTCTCATTAAATAAAAAACATTTTAAATAAATATTTTCTGTACTGGACTATTAATTCTTCTGTGTGCCGTGTTCCTTCAGGGTGTAGGCGATCATGGCCTTCCACGTCTTCTTATCTCTAGTGGCACTTAACACGCTTTCTCCTGTTAATCCTCCGAAACTCCGCTCTGTCATCCATTTGCTCAAACCCATCAAGTATGTTACGTGTTGCTTTTCCTTGGCTCTCTCTCCTTCTATTTGTTTATCAGATTCTCCAAACCTTCTTTCCGCATTACATCCCACAGGAACTTCAGCTGTTTTTCTCATGTTAAGTATTAGTTTACTTTTCGTTTCCAAACTCTCCAAAACCTCGTCGTTGCTTACATGTTCAGTCTATGGTATCCTCAGCATCCTTCTGTAGAACCACATTTCGGTTGCTGCAAGTCTTGACTTCATCTATGGTGAGATTGTTCGGCATGCACTGCCATATTGATGAAAAGATATCAAACAACAATAAGTTTCATCCAAATATATTTTTGGAGAATTGAACTTTGAGATTTTTTCTGTAATAGAATTAAAATTGTTTAACTTTCGTGCTCACAAAAAGTGGCATGTCAAATGGACTATTCTTCCCTTATTATCGCTATTACTGTAAACACTCTTCACTTTCTCGTCAATGTTCACTGTTTTAAAAAGTAATGAAAGTGGATTTATACATTTTCTTTATTCTTGAGAATTGGCAAAGATATTAAACACTATTTATATATTTGAATGCTTATTAACAGGAATCTAAACTTATTTATAAATGGAACTTTGTGTCTGTGTGTGTGTCTGTGTGTGTGTCCGTTACCTATAGACTCCGAAACGGCTGAACAGATTTTCTTGAAAATTTACACAGTTGTATAAGCGTCTGCGAGTGTGCTTAGTTAGGTTTTGTGTTGAGGTACCCCCGATAAATATCGAAAATCGATAATCGAAAAAATCGGGTTATAGAGGGAGTGGTCCGATTTTAATCAAATTTGATGCACTCATAGACAAAAACATAAGAAACGATATTCAGAAGTTTCAAGGTTGCAGATCTTACAATAGTGCAGAAAATTGATAATATATATATATATATATATATATATATATAAATTAGAGAAAATTTTCAAAATTCAAAGGTGTCGGATGTACATTTCGACATAGGATCTCTAATAGAGATTCTACGTCACGTCAGCGACATTGTTTTTTTCCAAATGGCGAAGGCCCTGGGGTAGAGTGTGGAGGGGTTTTTAGGTTAACAACGGTCACAAAGTAGAAAAGGACAGAGCTGGTAGTCGCGGGGTTACAGGGTGTTGAAACGGTATATTTAGGAAGGGGAGGTTTTATAAAGATAGACAACTAAATGAGTTAAATTACTTTTTTAAAGTTTGGGCTGTTTGAAGAGGTGTATTTAGGCGAGAAGGAATGGGTTTCAATATAAGATTTTAAAATTTTTTATTTAAGTTTATTTGATTAACCCTTTTAGGTAGAAGCGAGCTAAATGCCAATTACAGGAAGTTATCAGTTTAAAAATTATTAGAGAAAAAATATTAGAGAAAAAATATTAGAGAAAAAATATATATATACATATATGTGTTAACCAAGGAAAAAGGGGTTTAGTAAAAGAATCCATATTTTCTAAAGATAGGCAATTAAAGGAGCTTGGGAGAGGAAGGTAGGGTGGTTAAAATACTTTTTAAGGTTAACGTTAGGGTAAAATTAAGATTAAAACTTAAATTGAATCATTTTAATTTATATTCTAACATCTAGTCAACGGGGATTTAAATTCTAAATTTAAGTATTCGAAAAATTTGCCTTGTGGTGGCACTTAATGATGAATTCCCTCCTAAGATTCAGTAGCCGGTGTTGGTGGGAGTATTTTAATATTGAAATTTTTCCCAGTAAACATAGACAGCACCTATCACGAAAATTCCTCGGAATACGGGCTGAACCTATCAGTTTCCACCTAATTTCAGGATCCAGCGCTTCCTCTTTCATTTTCCAGAATGCCTGCGTAAAAATTTTTAATATTGATTAGGATCAGGTTCTTGGAATTTACCTTCCTACTCTTACACTTCGGATTAAAGAAAAACAAATATATATATATATATATATATATATGAAAGGTAAGATGTTTGTGTGTGTGTCTGTTTATCTGCCTGTATGTCTGGATGTTTTTCAGCCCTTTTATTTTAGTTTTTGCTTCAGGTTTGGCTCTAAGTAGGAATAATTGTAGTTCTTAGTCTCAGCCATGATACCATTTACTCAGAGGACTTATTTAGCCTTCAAAATTCAGTTTCCGACGAAAAAAACTTATTTGATATCGATACCAGGAAATCAAAATTTGACACAAATCCATTCATTTTTCTTTCAGTCTACGGTTTCGCTTTAACTGGAAACAACTATTGCTTTTTTTAGTCTTTCGTGCCAACGTCCAAAGAGTCTGAGCTCCAGGACCATGGATTAGTTTTAAAGCTTTCATTACACCCGAGTAACGCCGAGCTATACTGCTTTATTTTATATTTACAAGTTTACAAAAAATATGTGAACCAACTATAATGAAATGTTTATGATTCACTATTTTATGAAGAAACTAGCAGTATAGCCCGGCGTTGCTCGGGTGTAATGAAAGCTTTAAAACTAATCTATGATTCTGGAGCTCAGACTCAGCCTAAAGAATATTTGTGTGAAGTTTGGTGAGAATCGGATAAAAATTATGGATTTGTATAAAGGACATACAGACAGATAAACAGACACACACACAAACACCTTGCCTTATATATATATATATTATCGATTTTCTGCACTATTGTAAGAACTGCAACCTTGAAACTTCTGAATATCGTTTCTTATGTCTTTGTCTATGAGTGTATCAAATTTGATTAATATCAGACCACTCCTTCTATAACCCGATTTTTTCGATTATCGACTTTCGATATTTATCGGGGTTACCTCAACACAAAATCTAGCTAAGAACACTCGCAGACGCTTATAGTACAACTGTGTAAATTTTCAAGAAAATCGGTTCAGCCGTTTCGGAGTCTATAGTTAACGGACACACACACACACACACACACACACACACACACACACACACACACACACACACACAAAGTCTAGATAAATAAGAAGATATATTTTTATTAATAAATTTCTGAAAATGTCTGTCAAACATGCAAATTTAAATAAACACATAACCTCGAATAACTGTAATTATAAATTTTGAAAAGAATGCACTTTCCAGGCATTTCTTTCATTTGCTCACGCCATAAACTCACGAAAATAAAAATATATTTATAAAAAAGGATAAATAATAAACATTCCATTTTAGTTTGTTTACATATTTTGATAATTTTCTATAAATTTTTAAATGATCATTTCTTTCCAAATTTCCGTCTTTATGAAATGGCAAATAATAAATATCACATTGTACATAACTCACATAATTTTTTAAAACAATTTTGTAAATAAACGTTGCTGAGGGAGTTAAAAGTGTACGCAGTAATAGCGGTGTAAAGGGAACAAGCGTCCTTTTGACATCTTTGTTTTTTTTATTGAAGGGGCCATTGAAAGATGCAGCACAAATGAAATAATCAACCGGATCTTTTTCTTTTATGTAACATGTCCCTTCAACATGTAGGCGATCATGGCCCTCTACATCTTTCTAGCCCTTGTAGCTCTTAATAACTTTTGAACTGAAACGTTATAAATAATGGAACAAGCTGTACTACATTGGTTAAAAAGAATTACTTATTGCATAAGATCACAGGACGAAACGCGTAGGCGAGTAAAATATAGTTTTCTTCTTGTCTGTTTTATTTAACCATAAGATTTGTTGTTAACGTTCAAATGAGCGATTTGTCTGCTTTTACCTTTACACTAACATGAAAAAGCAAACATGGACAAACGTGCCCATAATAAAACTTACTGTTAAAAGAATTGTTTTTTGGTCTTGAGAATTCGTAACAAAAATATTAAATATTATTTATTTGTTAGATTGTTTATTTATAAGAATAATTTTATATTTACAACATTCAAAAAACTAATAGAAGTAGAACTAACGTAATGCAATACTTATTTACCAATTTATAAATTAATAAATATGAAAACGATTGCTATTCTTAAATTTATAAGCATTTACTAAATTATTAAAATATGTGAATCAAATATAAGAAAATCCTTATTATTGAGAATTTTATAAAATTTGAATCAATTTGTAATTAGCCGGTGTTTCGCCAACCATCCCGGTTAACAAAGTAATGGGTAAATAGGGTAAATAAACAATCTAATAAATAAATAGTGTTTCGTATTTTAGCTATCAATTCTCAAGAAAAAAGAAAATGTATAAATTAATTTTCATATGTTTAAGTTTTATTACAATTCTAATCATCGCTTTTAAAAATAAAAATTGCTGAAGAGTGAGGGGAGTTAAAAAAGCGGTGTCATGGGAAAACAGTTCTTATTGTGGGAACATTTGTCCATGTTTGCTGAAAAAATCGTCGCTTTCATACAAGTGAAGGAGATTGTTCAATGTGTTGGTTTAAAAGTTTATGCCCCTCCATTGAACAAAAAAAGAAATTTTCCCAATCTGATAGAAGACAAAAATGGTTCTTTATGATGATTAAGTAATAAAAATTTCGTTTTGGAGGCATTCAAATTTACAAGCCATTTCTTGTCCCAGTTAACAACTGATTAGAGTTCAATTTCAACATCAGTTGCCAGTTTTATTTTATCGAACCTATCGGTCTTAGTATTAAGATATCAGTAAATACATGTATCATCAAAATAAATACCGAATTAAGAACTGATAAAATCAGGAAGATTCGTTGATTCTATTTTCTCTCATGATGTGACATTTTGTAACACAAAATACTAAAAACATATACAAGAAAGAAAGCGTTGGCAAAATGTTTATCGATTATTTAATGTGCAAACAGATATAGCAAATATACCAAAGCCGTTCCGAAAATAATACCTTACATTTTATTATCTTGGCTTATGAAATTTGAGGCTCATATTGGTGGTATAGTAGAAGGCGAATCTTTTCAAGTATTTCTTTTGCCTTGTTACAAACAGTAATCTGATAAAACTTGTCTGACATTTACTAGAGGTGTATCACTGAATATTTTTTCGTGTGGAAACATTTCACTCATTAACATTCACCTACACTTGCTGAACATTCGTGTAAACCAAACAGTGGATTTGAGCACAGACAATGAATAGCTAATGCATATTCGTAGTGGCGACAACAATGTATGACAAAGTACTTTTGGAAGTCTCTGTACAGCAGTCAGTCCACTTAATTAAAAGCTCCTAGAAAATAACATGGCTAATGGTGGTGACTATGTGGAGAAATAATTTTGTAGCCGAAAATTTGAACTAGCCAACGGTGATAATGTGCAACCTGATTTAATATCTGAATTGTGTTATTTTTTACTTTGAGAAAATTTCAACAATCAATGTTTATGCTATGCTTGAAAATAAGGAATAATTATTAATTTTGATATTCATTTAATAAGAAGGAAGTTTACGTATTATTAATGCAATACAAGGTCATAGGTTTAAAGCACCCAATTATGAACGAAACATATTGAGTAATAATGGCTTACGAGATTGAGCTTTCTAAATTTCACATCATATTGAGGCGTCATTTGTTTAGATAGATAAATAGATAGATATTCACATAGATATGAACAGAAAGAGATATGTGGCGAGCAGGGTAAATAGTGATGGTTGCCAACTCAGTTGTCATTATCGCAGTGAAAACTTCTTTCGTTTCGTTTTCTTCAACTCCACTCGAGCGTCGCTCAGATTTCCGCTTTTTCTTTTTTCCAACAAAGAGAAAAAAATACAATATCATACGATCTTTTAAGTGCACAGATGAAAGCTATTCAAAACATCTCCTCTTACATGATGTGTTGATTTGATTTTCTTGGCCCCAATGTTGATATATATATATATATATATACATATATATATATAGTGTGTGTGTGTGTTTGTGTGTGTATGTGTGTGTGTGTGTTTGTGTATAATTAATGTAGAGACGTTTGTCACTTAACTGACCAGAGCCAACTTCGAAGTTTCGTGAAGGTATTATTGTGATATCTTTGATCGTCAGTGGTTTTGTTTCTTCTGCTGCTGTATTCCGATTTTTTTCTTATTTATATGGAGCTTGGTGTAATTTAATATATTTGAGTGTGAGTGATTATTCAGTTGACCTCTTTTTAGTGTGCAGTAGTGTCTGCAGGTGGTTAATTGCTTTTTATTGCTTTTTATTGTGTTGACTTTTATTAGCGAGCTTAAGTAGATATCTGCATAATTGCTTTATGGTGATTTGACCTCTTATCATTTTGAGTCGACATTTTTATTGCATTGTATTGACCCTTTTACCGTGTTAATATATGAGATTGCTTAATAACAATTCAGATCATGTTTAAGTGTTTGTGTTCTTTTGTGCATTTATGTTTGTAGACTTGGTGGGTGATTTTTACGTTTGGTGGTTGTTATATTATTTCTTTGTTTGCTTTTTGTGTTTGTTGTCATGATTGGGTCTTTTTATATTTATGTGTGATAGTTTTACGTTTTGTGTTGTGTTTATTTGTTTTTGTTGGAATTTAGGGAGCAAAGTAGATATTTGTTCGAATGCTTACATTTTTCCATCATCTCATTTTTCTTGTTTAATATTTTACTAATTTTTTCTGAATCATGCTTTACAGTTTCTGCTATTGCTGCTATATATTATATTGTCGGTTAGACCTTTATTGTTAAGTGCACAATTGCCTTTGCTTCGACAGTTGCTTTATTGGTGTTATTTTGCTAGATGGTACTCTTGTTGCTGTTGGTTTTGTTGAGTTTCACTCTGAATTTTTTTAACGGCATATCAACCTCTGTGGGTTATTAATGCCGAAACATTGGGGTTTTTGTTTGAATGTTCAATTATAGTGAGATGGTTGATTTTGTCAGATTTTTATGATTTTTTTTTCTATTTTAGAAAACTGAAAATGTCTTCTAGTTTTGTATTCAAAAATGCATTGCTAGTAATTTAGTTTTTCCTTAAAAATGTATTATGGCAATATCTTTTTCCTTCTAAAAATTATTGTTGGTAATATTTCCTTTCAGAAATGCATATTTTTCTATAAACGTCTATTTTATGTATATATTTCTACAAAAGTCTATTTTTATACTTTCATAGGGTTTTGACCCCAGTTTGAGGGTTGACTATTTGCCCATAGCTAGGACCTTAACAGGTGCTACCACCCCGAGTCAGGGTAAACCTGGGAACAAAAGGTAATTAAAAGGTGGTTCCAAACTCCTCAGGACCTCCCAATCAGAAGCCTTGCTGCCCGATGCAGTTTACCGTCATACCCAGGACCTAGTTTTGTTGAGTATTTTCTTATTGTGTTTCCTCATTATATTCGCCATGTTGTCCAACAATTTAAACAACAACGCATACAAACCATACAGAAAAGCAAACAGCTACCTCAAATATATCAACAAAAATTCCAACTACCCTCCCAATGTATCCAAACACTTACTCATATCAATAAACAAGGGAATATCAGCGAACTCCAGTTACATAAAATATTCAATGAAAGCAAAGAAATATACGGATCAGTACTAAGAAACAGAGGATACTCAAACAAAATTGAAAACACAAACGAAAAAAAAAATAAAACAAAAACAACAGAAAAAAATATAAACCAAATTTCAACAACAAAATAATAAAAAAAATTGGAAATATATTCTTCACACAACAAACTATTTAAAAATCATCAACAAAAATCCACTCAAAATCAGTTACAGCTGCAAGAACAACACGGAGAAAATAATAAAATAATGACTAAATATCATAAGTTTCTTTTGAAAGACTTATAGTCGAGTCTGAAACTTTTAAGCACGAAAATATTCTAATACATACATCACTGCAATGATAAGACGTTAACTTCCATTTAACGATCTGTGTTATATATTTAATAACAGAAATTGCTGTTCATTTTATCTTTCTAATTTGAAAACTTTTTTTTTTCACGTTTCATCGCAACATTAGTTTCTATAGTTTCCTTGGGGCAAATATGCCTAAGTTTTTCTGTCTCTTGTTGAAAATCAAATAAATCGTCTTTTCGTCAGTGCTGTTTTTTTTTTTTTTTCATTCGTAGTGTTAAATAACACAGCGCGTGTGGTCATTATTGATATATTTTATTGTCCCAAGGTAGGGAAATTTTACCGACTAATTCCCAAGGAAGTAGAAAGAGAAATGAGTGCAAAAGACATCAAATTCTTTTGTTCGTTACTATAGAGCAGATTCGGACGGCGTTTATTCGCTAAGAGGCAAAACTTATCACTGAAATATTTTGTGGAGAGAAACCAATTTTCGTTACAAGAAAAGCTCGTCACCTTCTCTTGTCACCTTCTCACTAATTTCTGATGCGTTAATTCAGGAGCGAAAGAAAAAGTACGCAGTCATGCCACAAACTTTTTCTTTTTTTTCTTTTTGCTATGACCGAAGCCAACGACGAAAATTTGGACAATTGATCCTATCGAATATAAAGTATTTCAGAAATGCAATATGTTCCAACGAGCCGTATGGTTATTTATTAATTAGGATTAATAATACGATATACTCAAATGACAGTGTTGGTGGCAAATACAGAAGTAAAACTATTGGATCTCCTATACAAGATAGTAAAAGAAAGCGAGAAGAAAGGACTAGCCATCAGTTGTAGGAAGAAAGAATGTACAATCGTCAGCAAGAAAAGAATTTGGCCATTTTCAACACACATGAGAAGAAAACTTCAGGTAACAGAAATGTGGTTCTACAGAAGGATGTTAAGAATTATATAGGCGGGAGTGCGTAAGCAACGAAGAATTCTTAAGGAAAATTGGAAACAAAAATAATATTTATACTCAGAATAAGAAAGAGACAACTGAATTTTTATAAACACATTAGGAAAGAGGGCTGGGAGAAAATAGCACTCAAAAGATATATCAAAGGTAAAACGTTCAACTGAATGTAGCAGGCTACCTACCTGCCTAGATTGTGAGAAGGGATGGCGAAACGGAAGTTGGGAAGGATGGAAAAAAATATTTTAAGAGCTACAAGTGATAGTAAATTAAGGAGAGCCTGAAGGAAAAATCTACGTAGAAGATGAATAAGAATCCTTAAACTTAACTTATTTTTCCTACTTTGAAAAACAATTTCAAAATTTTAGAGAGACCTTCAGTTCATAGATAGATTCACAATGTTAATGGTATTTTTGGATTCCATGTTTTAACTTATAAATCAAGTAGTTTTAAAATATGTCGTATATCAAACAACTCGTGAGGTCAAATTAAATTCTTCGTCAGAATTTAACAAAAACTAGCACAAAAATATTTCTCTTTGAACTTGGCTTTCATATATTTTTAAACAAATTACACATGTATATATCTACTACTGACTTTATCTATTATTTACGTATTGTACACTTTTTTAATGCATTATTATATACTACATAATTTTTATCAACTACTTGGTTACGATTCGTTAATCCTGTTTTATGCAACTAAGTTCAGATGCATGCCGTTTGTTTATTTAAATGTAGCTTGCGCAAGTTTTTAAACATGGCTTAGAACGAACATAAGAAGGAAAAAAGAATTAGATATTTAGTTCTTTACCAAGTTTGAGAAATGGTAGGGAAATGTAAAATTCTGCAATTCTTTTACGTAGATGAAACATAAGTCAAGAAAACGTATAATTCTTTATGTCTATATACGTATATGGCGTGCTTTTGTGCATATATACGTATTGGGCATTTTTGAACGCGCAGGTATTTGCGTGCAAATAGCGTTTAGTCTCCATATAGGCATGTGCATGCATGAACACATGGTGGGGTAGGGATTACAAAACACATGGTCGTGGGTGCTTGCAAAAATGGTGAGGAAGCGTTTGTACATATATGATGCGAAATTCGTGCACGTCTCTGTGTTTTGTGTTTGTTTGTGTGTACTCGTGTTGCGTTATATCAGTCCCTTCACTTCAAAAGAAATGTACACACACACACACGCATATATATATATATATATATATAAGTACATCAGTGTATCATAGAAATAGATAGATAGATAGATAGATAGATAGATAGCTATTATTATGTATTCATTTGTATGATACACTTATGTACTTACATATATACTTACATAAAATGTATTTATGTGTGCGTAATATATGCATGTATTTCAATCACGCAAGTGGATGTGTCTAGCCACACTGATGAGCTGTGATACAGCGAAATAGGCTTGTATGTGGATGACTAATATATATATATATATATATTAATCAAGGTAGTTTACTGCCACTGGTGTGCATGGGGTTACATAGGAAGAAAGTTATGAGAAAGAGTGCCTGTTTATTGGGGGTGTCAAGAAGTGGGTAAGAGGAGGATGAGAATACTGATGACAGTAAAGTGGACGGAGAAAAGAGCATGAGAGAGAGAGAGAGAGAGAGAGAGAGAGAGAGAGGATGCAGGTTAGTGAGATATGAGATGACTATTGACTTTACGTTTAAATTGTTGGAGATTTTAGCTATCGGTGAAGCAAGTAAACGGAAGAGAATTTCACAGGCGGGAGTACAAGAAAAGCTAATGTAGAATTTGCGTTTACAATTTATTGGTTTCACAGTAAAAGGGTGGGACTTAGTTGCTAATCTTGTGGTTCGAGTAAATTCATATATAGTGGGCACCAGGGAGCTAATTTCATCGGAGCAGAAGCCGTAAAAGTATTTGTAAAAGAGACACAGTGAAACTACATTGCGCCGGTGAGAAGGTGACTGTATCTGAGCTGCCAAGTCGGGCTCGACCACGTTACAGATTCTCCGTTGGATCTTGTCAAGGACCCTTAGGTGGATTGTCAGACGGGGAAATACTTCCTAGCCCTACACAGAGAACAGACCTTCTTAGCGGCGGATTTAGGTATGGATTCTATATAGTCACTCCACTTGAGGTCTGCTGCGAGAGTTAACTCGAGGAGCCGCAGTGTTTTGTTTTCAGGGAGACTAACCTGGTCCACTGGGGTAGAAGCGATTGTCTGTGATGGTTAATAGATAGCAGCTTCGTTTTGGAAGTGTTAAAATTCTCGAGCCATTTCTTACCCCAAACCACCACGTATTGGAAGTCCTTTTCAAGCTCAGCAGCGAGGTTTGCTTTGTCAGCCTCGGCAGATTTTTGATCGTGGTGAGAGTAAACTGTAATGTCGTCAGCGTATATGCTACTTGGGATCTTATTACATCGGGGAGATCGTTAATGTAGCTCAGGAGAAGCGTACGTAGGACCTAGAATAGAACCTTGAGAGACACCCGCGTTCGTATGATAGTACTGGGAGGCATGTACGTTCAATACTACCTTCATTGTGCGATTTGAAGAACGACTGGATTAGGTCTAACAAATGTCCAGTTATACCATAGCCCTGCAGCTTGCATAGAAGGCCAGCATGCCAGACTCTTTCGACCGCTTTGGAGATATCTAGGGCAACAGTTCTGGCTTCGCCGTTCTTGTCGAGAGCCTGATGTATATATTCAGTGATGGTCGTCAGCATATCAGCAGTAGACCTGGTCAAGCGGAAGCCATACTGTTTGTCAGAGAAGAAATTGTGGGCTGTGAGATGCTGAACCACCTCGGCATTGATGATGGCTTCGAACACTTTGCCAAAAATAGGTAGGAGGCTGATAGGGCGATAATTACAGGGGTCAGAGGGTTCACTAGTTTATATATAGGAACCACGGAGGTGGGCTTCCAGCAGGCAGGAAAGCAATAAGCAGTGAGGCAATAGTTATAGAGTTTGGAGAGAACAGAGGAGAGTTCAGGGGCACATTTCTTAAGGACAATGATTGAGATTCCTTCACCGCCGCTCGCTTTATGGGGGTCAAACTTTGAAATTATGTTAGAGACCACCGAGTGGGGTAATATGGATGTCATTCAGTTCAGCCTCGGGCCCAGGTGTGAAGTCGGGTACAGATACTTCTGACGAGTCCAGTATCGAGTTGGTAGAGAATATGCGAGCAAAGCATTCAGCCTTGCCCGTTGTAGAGGTGAGAACCTTAAATTCGTTGATTAGAGTGGGGTTGAGGGTTTGCTGTTGTTAGTTACACTTTTACAGAGCCTCCAGTAGTCATTGGAGCCAAACTTAGGAGATGCTATGCGCTTCTTCATTCTGGCTGCAAACAGCAGCTTAGCTTCATTAAGTATCTTCTTGCACTCATTGCGAGCAGTGGCAAGAAGGCGCCTGTTATGGTCCGAAGCGTGACTCCGATAAAGCCGGAAGAAGTGATTTCGGTGGGTGATGGCGGCTGAGCAAGCAGGGGAGAACCAGGGGGACGAGTGGGACTTAAGTTTCAACTTCCTAGCTGGGATGAATCCTTCGATGCCAGCCTTAACCCAAGAAGAGACCTCAGCCGCGCAATCCTCAACGGGAAGATTAAAGACTTTGTTCCAAGGGACATCACACAGGAAATCTCAGAATGAGTCCCAATCAGCTCAGTAAGATATTCTGCTAGTCTGAGGTTCTTGGGTGGAGTGGGAGTGGAAGGAGATGTTAACGGAAACCACCGCATGGTCAGAGTTTCCAAGGGGACAGAGTTGCCTGACATTGCAAGAGTCAGGGATGGAAGTAAAACGGAGATCTAGCAGTGAGTCAGGTCCATTAGGGTTATTAGAGAAACGCGTAGGGAACTACACCACTTGCGCAAGAGACTGACTGGTTGAAAAAATTCATGGTGTGCAAAATTCATACGAGTACATATTTTTTTTAATAATACACAGAAATATTTATACTTATATTTATTTTAGGTGATAATCGTTTATTTAAACAAATTTTACAAGTAGAATAATGTCTATTGAACCTTCTGTCAGCTCTATGTCAGTGCACAAACACACACGCAGATAGATAGATACATAGATAGATAGATAGATAGATAGATAGATAGATAGATAGATGTGAACAGTACTAGTAGATAGATAGATAGATAGATAGATAGATAGATAGATAGATAGATAGATAGATAGATAGATGTGAACAGTACTGAGATAGATAGATAGATAGATAGATAGATAGATAGATAGATAGATAGATAGATAGATAGATAGTGAGTAATAGTAATATTACCATTATACCTTATAAGGAAACATCTGGCATTCATTAACCGAACAGCCAGTACTGTTGTCGGCTGAATTTCATAAAATTTTTCTCTTAAAACAATTTTCAGGAAAATAGGTTTCTAAATTCGAGTAGCCGTGATCGCACTTTTCAGTATTAATAGGGGCTTTCCAACCTAACCTATTATGAGAAGTAGTGTAAAACATCAACATTTTGATTATGTCATTATTTTCTTGGAGTTACATGCGATATCCATTTTAGTTGTTACTGTTGTTGACAGTCCCCAAGTGATGTTTAGTATTGTTCTTTATTTGTGATTATTTACTGCCAGTCCACAATGTTCGAAGAAGTGTGAACTTCACCAAGATCAACACGCTTCAATCGCTCAAAGCCATTTTAACAGTTGATTTGAAAAAAGCGAATGTATGCGACTGAGAGTTCAGATATTTTTGAACGAGTTTTGCGCCATGAATGACATCTATCTGGAAGTTTCGATCTGACGAGGCTATTTACGAACATGACACGAATTTTCAAGTTAAACTTTTGGTTTTGTAACAACTGGTGGTGTTGTGTGAAACTACCCGTAGCACAGTCTAATCTATGTTTAATTTTCTTTTTGCGTATATTCAATTTATTAAAACACCGAGTTATTTGAAGTGTTTGATATTTACTAATTCTAAATTTTGAATTTTTCATGATGGATTCAGGGTGCGTGCCATTACTGCTTTCGTTCTAATATTAGATTAGTGTTTCTATTTTGAAAAGGTATATTTTGAATCCTATTTCATGGAACACTTGACAGATGATGTTGATGTTTTTGTTCAAGGACATTTTTATCCCAACTATCTATGAATACATATTTAGTCGGCATAGCCTTGCCATCATTAATACATTAACCTTGGGATGGAAAGCAGGATCAGTGTTTTATATATATATATATATATATATATATATATATATATATATATATATATCCGAAACACTGGTTGCAAGAAAGTCAGTGTTTTTGTGGGAAAATCTTCTGCCTAGTCAGTCATGGATCGAAAGAGACATGAACGCCTAAGCGATATATTACGTATGGCAATTAACTGGCTAAACTGACTGATGACACGTATTTAGGTTCTGTTGCACTAGAGCTGTGCATTATCTAAAGTAAGCTATGGCATGGACAGTCACAGGGCGATGACCGTTTCAAATCATGGAAAACGCCGGAATTTAGTCTGCAACTGAACACGACATTAGTTTAGTAACGGTACAAATCTTGGGTATCCCCGATGTGGCTCGACATCACTGTTACTAAATTATGTTACGTACTGATTACGGAGAAGTACATGAAGCCACCATTTGACAGTAATTTTTCCAAAATTAGGGAAGCTAACTATTTCGTCAAAATATGCAATTCCGCTTGGAATTATGTAAACGTCAAAAATAAAATCATTTATTTTATCAGTTTGGTGCTATTATAATTAATAATGAAATTTTATGAATGTATATAATTTTAAGGTGAAGTTAACATTAAAAAGAATAATTTAAAATAATCCAAATATAAATGGTAAAAAGCAGGCTAATACTGGATAGGAAATTGTATATTTTTCCTCTTTTCAGTCCCTTCAAGGCAAGTGAAAGTCTACTTAGTGGTCCCCTACTGATAAATTTGTTTTTAATAGGCAAGAATGTTTCGCCTGTCTTAGTGAGTTGTCTCCATAATTCAGTCCGCTGATAATAAAAACAGCAAATGCATGGCATCTTAAGTAACAATTTTTAAAAGTTTTATCCTTATAAAGACAACTCAAAATAATTTCCACTGTTTAAAATACTATGGAAGAATCTCTAGGCATCATTAAGAGACGATCTATTGTCAAATAATTTGTAGACTTACTGAATTTAACATGAACTTATGCACACGTCAGGAATAATAAAGCAGAAATGCATAAGGAAATAAAAGAACTGACAGGACAAAAAAACCTGTTCTTCAACAGGATGTCTAAAATCTAAGGATGGAACAATCATTTTGGAGAAAGAGGAAATACTCCACCGATGGGAAGAATATATAAAAGATCTTTTCCACGACAAGAGAGAACAACCAATAATACGCAAAGATGAGGACGGACCGGAAATATTAAAGTCTGAAGTGGAATCTGCAGTAGCCAGACTGAATAGAAACAAAGCAGCAGAACCAGACGCTATAGTAATAGAGCTGCTGATAGCCTTGAATTTGGTATAGAAAAAATTACTGAAATAATAAATGAAATATATAATAATGGGGTAATACCAGATGATCTCAGCAAGTCTATCTTCATAGCACAACCTAAGAATCGAACTCCACAGAACCATTAGTATAATGAGCCATATAACAAAACTGATCATCCAAATCCTGATGAACAGAGCGAGAAGCAGAATCAGGCCAGAGATAGGTCAAGAACAGTGTGGTTTCGTTAAAGACACGGGAACAAGGAATGTCATACTTATGATTAGGATGCTCTCCGAAAGGGCAATACAAATGAAGACGGATTTATACCTGTGCTTCATTGATTATGCGAAGGCGTTTGACAAAATACGCCACAAAGAACTGATGGAGATGCTCGGCAGCCTGGACATATTCGGGAAAGACTTGAGAGTAATAAAAAATCTTTACTGGCAGCAAACCGCTTGCATACGGACAGGTAATGAATTCAACAGATATACAAAGATAGAAAGGGGCGTAAGACAGGGATGTGTTTTTCACCGGATCTGTTCAACTTGTACAGCGAGAATATTTTGAGGACCCTAGAAGTTACGCCTGGATTCGTAATCGGGGGCCACAATTTAAACAACCTAAGGTACGCAAATGATCAAGACCTCCTACAGAAGGTAGCAGGAGAAAGTAACAAGAAAGGACTAGAAATAAACTGCACGAAAACCGAATGCATGGTCATCAGTAAAAAGGGCAACCCAAAATGCCAAATACAGTTCGGAGATACCAGAATCAAGCAGGTACAAAAATTTAAATACCTGGGAAGCGTTATAACGGAAGACGGAAAGTGCGACACAGAGATCCGAAGTTGAGTAAAGTATTAAGAAACAGGACAATTTCGCTAGAAACTAGGAAGAGAGTACTGGATTGCTACGCGCTGTCCGTCCTTCAATATGGCAGTGAATGCTGGACAATACCATCAAATATGAAGGAAAAACTTAAAGCAACTGAAATGTGGTTCTACAGAAGGATGCTGCGAATATCATGGATCAAGCATATGAGCAATGATGAGGTCTTAGAAATGATAGAAACAAAAAGGAAATTAATACTGAGCATCAGGAAGAGACAACTGAAGTTCCTGGGATATGCAGTGAGGAAGGAGGGCTTGGAGAACCTGATACTAACAGGCCAGATAGAGGGGAAAGGAGAAGGGAAAGCAACAGATAACATATTTGAAGGACCTAATCAGGTAGATGATGGAACGAGGATTGCATGGTGTAACAGAAGATGTGCTCAGAGCCACCAGGGATAGGGAAAAGTGTAAGGCCATGATCGCCTACGTCCTGAAAGGACAAGGCACATAGAAGATGAAGAAGCATATGCGTACAGTGATTTACCCTACTCCCCACTGGAGTGAGTTGTGACACAAGGTCAGTTTTTAACGCGGAGAACCTAAGCGCGTACGCTTAGGCCATTGGTCAAAAGATTACCCAGCCGAGACTTTTCGGTGGTCTCGATCCAGCCCCTGCTTACGCGGTAACTGGGTACAAAGCTGGTCTTAGCTGATCATTGCTTTTCAAAGCTGGTCATTGCTTCCACGCAGGCAGTGATAATCTGAGAACAGATACTACACTTTGATCCTGACCGACAAGCCACGGAGGGTTAGGGTTATATTTGTCTATACGTGGTCGTTTGTGATTATTATTTAGAAGAGTGTGCAGCGTCCAGTACCGACATTTATACAGCTGTGAAATTCGCTTTTCAAATGTGACCGTTATGTGTATCTGTACAATTGTTATTGAATTTACACATATTCGCATCAAAGCAAACTTTGTTAAAGTAAAAAGAGCATCGATAGCAGAATAATACAAACAATATATCAATGAAAAAAAAACAAAAAACAAAACAAACAAAAAAGAGAAAAAAGAATGAATTCAAAGTATTGTGAATCAAGACAGTGTGCCTGAGTCATATAAAGATAGCTGTGTAAAAAAAGAGATTTTTTTTTACTTTTTACTAACCGGAGAAAAGAAGTAAAAAAGTTTTAATTGCTTTTCTTTCTTTCAATTTCTTTCTTTATTTATGCATTTTCTTTTCTTTTCTTTCTTTATTATTTCATTATGTCTCTCTTATTTTCAGTCATTTCCGTTTTTCTCTTTTATTTCATCCTTCTTTTTCTTTCTGGCTTTTCTTTCTTTTATTTCTTTTCTTTTATTTTGTTAATTATTTTCCTTCTTTTTTCTTTCTTTCCTTTCTTGTTTTTCTTATTTTTCTTTTTTTTCTTTTCCTATCTTTCTTTTCTTATTTCTTTATTCTTTTTCCATCTGCTTTCTTTTTCTTTTTTTTTTCTCGTCTTTTTTTCTTTCAATATTCATAGAAGATATGTGGCGTAACCTCGCAATGTTCTGCTCTGCGTAAACTAGATTAATTCATCATAAACGACTGCAGGCCCGAGGGAACATTCTCGGTTTTCCAGATCAGATTTTCCACATCTGAACCTAGTGAATCCCTTGCGAACAAGATTTTCAACTTGGTAATTATATTTTTGACCAAAAACTTGGCCAATTTCCAACATTCAGACTATTTTTAGCGTTAAAAATCAAAGAGAAAGCTCTTTAACACTAAGAACTTCATATATATATATATATATATAACATGGACTATAGTGAAAACAGTCAAGCCTTAAAACGGTGGCAAAATATGCAGACTGTACCAGGAAGAAAATTTAGCTATTATGTTATTCCTAAACCAAAATGAATTACTAAATGAAAGAACAGCAATTATGACTAAATGTAACTATACCAAAAAATGCCTATTAAGATCATACAATCATTATAACCTCTAATTTTGAAAATTGCGCGTTTATAAGAAATCGCCGTCACGTGAGTGTTCTTAAAAAAAGTAAAATCAGTTATTGTAAATTGCCTGAAGACTCCAAATGGTAGAAACCTGGGCTTCATAAACAACTCGTTTACAAATTATATATATATATATATATAATATTCTGATACTATGCACTCTCCTCGAAAACAGAAGTATAAAAACCAAAGTTAACTGTAAAATATATAAGATAACAGAAGCACTCATCATCAAAGAAAATAAACAACACATAACAATATCGACTACGAACACGGCCACAATTTAACACGTCACTCAATAAATCTCGGGCTTGACACATAGATGGCGCCACTAATAAAAAAATTCATACATTTTTTAGGAAGTACTAATCTTCAAATAGCACGTGACAAAATTAGGGTCCAGTCGGATTATTAGTTTACAAATTACAGCTATTTAAGTGAAGCTACTGTTGCAATTTTTCAAAACAATGGAAAAATCTGAATTATGTGTGTTGATAAATCATTGCTTTCTGATAAGAAAAAATACTTTTCATACAAAGCAATGGCTCGGTAAGCGCTATTCGGGCTGTGCTCCGTTGGAAACAACAGTTAAGAGGAGGTATGCTGACTTTAAACGCGGTCGTAAAGACACAAATGATGCTGAACACTCAGGTCGCCCAAAATCGGCAGTTGTCCCAGAAAACACACACACGCACGCACGCACGCACGCACGCACGGAAACAGTGACAAACTAACAAACATGTTTTGAACAATCGTAAATTGAAGTTGCATGACATAGCAGAGGAGTTGAACATATCAGAAGGGAGTGTATTTACCATTTTGCATGAACCTTTGTCAATAAGAAAGCTGTGTTCAAAGTGGGCGCCGTGTTTGCTCACAGTTGATCAAAAACAACAACATGTCAACGATTTAGACCGTTGTTGTTTGCAACTGTTTCAACGCAATAAGAAAGAGTTTTTGCGAAAATGTGTGACAATAGATTAAACATGGATCTACCACTTCACTCCCGAGTCAAATCGGCTGTCAGCTGAGTGGATAGCAGCAGGTGAAAGCCGTCCAAAGCGACCAAAAGACAAACATCAGCAGGTAAGGTTTTGGCCTCTGTATTTTGAGATGCGCAAGGTATTTTGTTCATCGATTACCTTGAGAAATGAAGAACCATCAATAGCGAATATGATATAGCATTATTAGTGCGTTTAGAGGAAGAAATCGCAAAAAGACGGCCACAAATGAAGAAGAAAAAAGTGATCTTTCAGCATAACAACGCACCATGTCACAAATCGATCGCAACGCTGGCAAAACTACATGAATTGTACTTCGAATTTCTTCCGCATCCACCCTATTCTCCAAATCTGGCCTCCAGTGACTACTGGCTGTTTGCAGACCTCAAAAGAATGCTGCAGGGGAAAAGTTTTGGCTCCAGTGAAGAAGTGATAGTGGAAACTGAGGCGTATTCAGAGGTCAAAGACAAATCTTTCCATCGCATTGTTAGAGAAGCGTTTGAATCAGTGAAGGAAACGATGCTGATGAATAAAGTCAAATTTTGCCTAAAAGTTGTGGTTTTATTAGTTAGAGCCGAGATTTATTGAGTGATGTGTTACTGACCATCAAGAGGTTTGGTTGTGCTATTGTAATTGGTGTGTACACTGGTGAGACGGAGGCGTATTACTGAAGGTGGTCAGTACATTATGGCCGTGTTCGTAGCTAATGTTATATTTTTTTATATGTTTAATGATGAGTGTTTCTGTTATTTTTAGATAATTTTTGCAGTTAAATGTTTGTTTTATACATGTGTTTTCGACTAGTATGCACACCCTCTTCATCTAGATTATAATCTGGATGACAGAAATGTGCTTCCTTAAAAAGAAATGGTTTCCTTTAGAAAGGGGACATATTTTACTTTACTAAGATTTACAGCTATGCGCAGGCCGATAAACGAAATTCATATTGTTTAATAAATAAAAATTTGGCGTCTATTTCAATTATGAAGTTAATAACGTTTGGAGTATTAAAAAAAAAAAAATATATATATATATATATATATATATATATATATATATATATATATATATCCAGGTAAAGGGAACCAACAGTTTTAGAATTCTGAGTTCTCTGGCATTTACATTTTTTTAAGTGTTCAAAAAACATATATTGTGGAGCAAAATATAATTATAATTAAATTTGTCTTTTATTTAAAATTAATTTAGTTAACATTGTGACACAGAAATTTCAGTTTTGAGATTTTACCTCGTCATCAGGCAATGTTGACATTGCTGCGAAAATGATTTTCGTTTGAATGCATAATACAATATGCAGTTTTTTCTGTCTTTCCCATCCATATCAACTTTTTAAATAGCAAGCCCGTGT
The DNA here is from genome assembly GCA_037127315.1 of Ascarosepion bandense. Classification (NCBI taxonomy): domain Eukaryota; kingdom Metazoa; phylum Mollusca; class Cephalopoda; order Sepiida; family Sepiidae; genus Ascarosepion; species Ascarosepion bandense. The sequence goes on from JBBBDQ010000902.1 coordinate 1,548,766, forward strand.
TCGAATATCACCATAGTCGATTTGTAAGGAAGATGACTTGATGAACAGTTATCGGTCCGGAGGAGGGGGTTCCCCGCGTGCAACACCTTTGGGAAGTGCTTAAAAGTTATACCACGCTCTGTCTAACAGAAACTTTAACAAAGGTCTGCTCAGCATAGTTGTAGTATAAACCACAGGTGGTAGCTGTGGCTGTTAAACAAACACAAGTGTGATCGAACAAGCGCCTTCAGTGGGGATTAGTTATCCGCTCCAGTAGACGGGTATCCTCGAATGCGAGTGGCCAGTCATTATGTATGTATGTATGTATGTATGTATGTATGTATGTATGTATGTATGTATATTTAGGGAGCAACATTTCTTTTAAGCATGTTTCTTTGAAAAAGATTGGCAGGGAAGTATTTAATAATTTTTTATTTAATTTTTTCAGTATTCTGACATGTTTCTAAAGATAAGGAAGGTAAAAATTATTGTTTGTGGAGTACAATTGAGCGAGAGATCAACAAACCTCCCTGTACAACCAAAGATGAATCGAAAGCAGGGATTGTAATTGAAAAGAGGAGACCGTCCAGAGAAGATGCAGGAGATCCCGAAGTTGTGATTGAAATTAATAGCTATTTTATTGAATAAATTTATACTTTAGTATTTCAAGATATTTTTGTGCAAAATTATATGTTAAAATGAGATGCCATATATGAGATGTTATTTTATTTTTTGTGCAATTTAGACGAAAATGTATCCATCGTTTCCAATATATATATATATAATTAAATTTGTTATACAATTAAAAATTAAAAATACATTGTGACACGGAAATTGCTGTTTCGAGATTTCTATCTCGTCATCAGGCAATGTAAGATGTTAGTTGTGAAAATGATTTTCATTTCCGTATCGCAATGTATGTTTAATTTTTAATTGTATAACAGATTTAATTATTTGATTACATAATTATATTACGCTCTTCAATGTTTATTGTATTGTGCACTTTATTTCAAAAAAGTAAATGCAAGAGAACTCAAAATCGTTAAACTTTGGGTCCTCTTTATCTGGATATATATGTATATAATATTCAAACAAATGAATTAATATACGTGTGAGTGTGTGTCAAATGTTTGCTTGCAAGTGACTTCGCTCGTGCATGTATATATGTGTGCGTGGGTATGGTAATGATACATTAAAACACGTGCTTGTATTTGAAGTCGGTTAATTTCATTTGTTTGTTACTATCCGCCATTTTTAGTCACTTTAGGAATGGAAATCAAGTAAAAGGAGAAATGCAAATGCTATTCTCTAATCATTCTGAACATGATGAATTTATATCGATATCAAAAATGTAAGCCAAGAAAAATCCATCATGAATGTTCTCAACTATTCACTAATCTTTGCAAATTTCCGGATGTGTAAAAAAAAAAAAGATTTGGTAAGAATTTACAGTACCAATTTTCTCTACAGTAATGAGTGACGCGTTAAGCTCCCAGCATTGATCAACGGCTGAAAGATGCGTGTTATAGAATTCAATTCTATTTGGATATTTTATTGTAAAAGAGGCCAATAAGATTCTGAGTCATCACACAGTGTTTACTAATATTGGAGAACTAAAATATTGTAATTATATCAATTACACAGGTGTACGAAAAAGCTTTCACAAATTCACTTTTTGATTTTACTGGTTCTCTTCATTTTGATTTGATAATATTGATTTCACAAATTCCAAGCGCGTATTCGTCCTTGCACTGCAAGGCTTTCTGGCTTCGAAATATATGCTCTCTGGAGATATATCTTCCTAAAGTGCTTTACACACACACACACACACACACACACACACACACACACACACACACACACACACACATATATATATATATATATATATATATTATATAAGTATGAAAACTTACCTAGAGTAACAAAATAATGTGTGTATATGTGCACATAAGATTGCGAATTTATGAGCATAATAATAATTCAATAAGCAAATATTGTCGAATCAGCCCACATATACATACAAATTAAGCTGATCGATGTATTCCTAGATATACACTAAAAAGAATGTAAATGTAAATAGATAGATAGATAGATAGATAGATAGATAGATAGATAGATAGATAGATAATGAACAGAGATAGATAGATAGATAGATAGATAGATAGATAGATAGATAATGAACAGAGATAGATAGATAGATAGATAGATAGATAGATAGATAGATAGATAGATAATGAACAGAGATAGATAGATAGATAGATAGATAGATAGATAGATAGGAACAAAATTAAAGTCAAAGAGAAAGAATATATGTAGTTGTGGAAGTAAGTAAAGTGCATTGGGATTTTGAGGATAAGATAGCAATAAATTAAATTACCTTTTCAGATCTGACAGAGACCAGAAGTATATATATATATATATATATATATATATATATATATATATGTGTGTGTGTGTGTGTGTGTGTGTGTGTGTGTGTTTAATGGATAACGAGTCAAAATTAGACATCGGATAGCCATTTTCCAAATCAAATCGAGTTCGTTACATTCACGTACACGCAAATACCCTTTATCCTCACTAAGCTATGGGCTGAATAGTAAGATAAACTGGCTTTTATAGCCTTTGTTTGCAAGCAGTCTACCGCTGAAATAGACGGCAACCTACTGCGGAAAAATCTTCTGCCGAGTCAGTCAGGAACTGAAAGAGACGTAATCTTCAAGGTGTGTATCTATTGTGGTGAAACACACCTATTCTAGAGTAAATAGACTCTCCCACCTAATTTAAGTAGGAGTAGTAAGAGGAACGATGGTCAATCGATGTTGGATGATAGTAGTCGACAGTTAGTCGAATACGAAAGTAGTCAGCGACCTGGCAAGGCTACACTGCTTAATACATATTATATCAAGTTCCTAACATTTTGTCCGTCGAACCTATTAGAACCGACTTCAGCACCAATACTAACCTCCACGGCGAAAAAACTCCACAACATTTTGGGCTATGAAGATATCAAACTCACGTGGCACAAGGTTTTCGTAAGGATTTTTCTCTTCCTTAGTAGTTATTTGGTTATTATTATTTCAAAGTTTGGTTGGCAATTTCAACTTTGACTGCAAAATCACTTCACCTCCGGTAGGAGTTCTATGATTGGCAATAGCGGCGCGGCGACTCGAACTGACTTCATCTCACTCCTTACCGAGATCTCACGGGAACTGTACGGTTGGCGGCAGGATGCGGGAACTCTACGGTTAGCGCCCAACGGCGTAGCGACTAACTCCGTCTCGCTACATCTCTAGGCCGGAACTCGCGGGAACTGTCTTTGGCCACTCTCGTATTTATGCGTGCCCTTTTTTACTTGTGCGGTGAGGACGTATATGTATGTCTCCGTCTGTCACATCTCAGTTCGGTTAGCTACCTTTTTTTCCTTTAGCGTCGCCCCTCTTCTCACAACTGTCCCCTTCTAGACAGTATTTCTGACAATATAGATAAGGCTACTTCCTACCACCCATTTGCTCACATATTTGTGTTCGGAGATCTTAACACCCATCATGCTGAGTGGCTTAAAGACTCTGTTACTGATTCAGCAGGCATCCACGCCATGAACTTTGCCATTTCCCAATCCCTTACGCAAGTAGTGGAGTTCCCCACACGTTTTCCAAGTACTTCCTCTGGACAGGCCTCTCTACTAGATATATGATTTACCTCTGCACCTGACTCCTGCCAGGTCTCGCAGCTTTGCCCTCTCGGCAACTCCGACCATGCTGTTGTCTCTCTTAATATTCCTCCCCACTCTCACTCCCACCAGGAGCCTCCTACTTATAGGACTTCCTACTGCTACCAAAGAGCTGATTGGGATGCCTTCTGCGACTTCCTATGCGACGTCCCTGGGGAAAAGTTGATCTCCAAGTTGATGACTGTGCCTCTGAGATATTGTCCTGTGTGAAAGCTGGCATTGATGCCTTCATACCTACCAGGAAGTTTCGTCTCAAACCTCATTCCTCCCCTTGGTTCTGTCTTGCCTGTTCGGCCGCCATTGCTCACAGGAATCACTACTTTCAACTATTTCGGAGACAGTCATCTGACCACAATAGGTGCCTATTCACGTCTGCTCGTAATGAGTGCAAGAGAATCCTGAATGACGCTAAGCGGTTGTTTACTGAGAGAATGAGACAGCGCATAGCTGACCGTAAGTTCGGCTCCAAGGAATATTAGCGGTTATGCAAACGGGTGCTAAACAATAACAAATCCTCTATCCCTCCTTTAATCAATGAATTTGAGGTCCTCACATCATCGGCGGACAAGGCCGAGTGCTTTGCTCGCAGATTCTCATCCAACTCATTAGGAGTAACCTCACCCGACTTCCCTATTAGAACTGAGGCTAAACTGTACGATATATAAATTTAACCCGACACTAGTATCCCGTGTAATATCAAAACTTGACCCTCATAAGGCGAGCGGTGGTGATGGAATCCCGGTAATTGTGCTTAAGAAATGTGCCCCCGAACTCTCCTCCGTCCTCTCTAAACTGTATAACTACTGCCTCACTACTTCCTGTTTTCGTGCATTCTGGAATTTCTCTTCTGTCGTTCCTGTATTCAAGAACTCTGGGGAACCCTCAGACCCATCCAACTACTGCCCTATCAGCCTTCTACCAATTTTCAGGAAGGTATTAATAATGGCCTCCATTATTAATGCTGAAATAGTTCAGCATCTTACTGCCCATAAACTCTTCTCCGGCAGTATGGCTTCCGCTTTGCTAGTCCACGGCCGACATACTAACGACCATTACGGAAAACATGTTCAGGGCCCTTGAGGAGTCCGACGAGGCTCATGCTGTTGCTCTGGACATCTCCAAGACTTTTGACAGGGTTTGGCACGCTGGCCTTCTATGCAGCCGGACGATTGCATGATCTGATCCAATCCTTTCTAAATAACCGTATAATGAAGGTCGTCCTGAATGGGCATGCTTCCATATCTTACTGTACAAATGCTGGTGTCCCTTACAGCTCTATCATAGGCCAAGTAGGCATCTACGCAGATGACACCACAATTTACTCCCGCATCAGTAAGAAACCCTGCGTGTCGGACAAACATAATCTCGCTGCTGATCTTGAGGGGGATCTACATTCTGTGGTGAATTAGGGTAAGAAGTGGCTTGTAAATTTCAATGCATCTAAGACCAAGCTGCTGTCTGTCAATCATCACAGGCAACCTCTTCTGTCTCCCATAAGCATGAACCAAGCGAGTCTCCCCGAGAGCAATATACTGCGCCTCCTCGGCCTTATCCTCTCTTCTGATCTCAAGTAAAACCACTACATTGAGACAATAGCTAAATCCACTGATAGGAAGATTGGATCACTATGTCGGTCCAGTATGTTTTTCTCGCCTGAAACCATCCTGCATATATACAAATCAACCATTCGTCTGTACATGGAGTACTGCTGCCATATATGGTCAGATGCCCCCGCTGTTCATCTCGGTGTTCTTGACAGGCTCCAAAAGAGAATCATTAATGTGATAGGTACCGACTTGGCGGCTCGACTACAGCCACTTTCCCACTGACGAGATGTGGCCTCCCTTTGTCTGTTCTATAAATACTTCTATGGCTTCTGCTCCAACGAACTTAAGTCACTGGTGCCTCTGCAACAGGTGTTTACTCGTGCAACCAGACTGGCAACTGGGTCTCACCCATTCACAGTGAGATAAATCAAATGCAGACGACAATTCTACTCCCTCAGCTTCTTTTCTCGCACTTCCCGCCTGTGAAACTCGCTTCCTTATTCTTGCTTTCCTGACGGCTACAACCTCCAGGAATTCAAATGCAAGGTCAATACTCATCTCTTAACTACTTGACTCTAGTTCTTTCCTCACCACCCTGTATATCCTTTCCTTTCTCTCCACCTCTGCAACTGTCATCACACCTGTATTCCCTTCCTTCTCTTGCTCCTTTCTAAATGTTTTGTCCTTCTCTTCACTCTCTTCTATCTAGTATTTATCTCTTATGTAGCCCCCTGCACATCAGTGGCATTACTGCCTTGCTCGGGGTGATATGATTTAAAAAAATGAGGGGTGTTATGCAAATATCCTGACATGCAACCAGTCCTCCTTCTCTTTTTTCATACATCCAATCCGCTTTGGCCGTAGTTATTACATGACGTCAGCCTCTTTGTCGTCTTCTATTTCTCACTTCTAATCATGGAAGATTTTCTCCCTCCACTTTGATGTCAGCTTCTCCCAGGGAAATTTTAAATAGTCATTTTCTGTAATTCATAACTGTTCTTTTTCTTCTCTCAACAAATCAACTTAACCTTTGCTCTAGGCCGAATTCCCACTCTGGGGAAATATGAATAAAAATCCCTTTCTTTTCATTTGTTTATACTTTGCAATAAGGTGACACTGACATTTTGACCTTTTAATCGTGCAGATGTATATTGGCTGTATTCTGCCGAGAACAAAGAGAATAAAGTTTTCTCTTCAATTATTTTGGCCTCAGCGTTTCGCAGGTTTATTACACTGATTTTCAACATGGTGGTTCTGACATTTGACTTCTAATTATATCGGCCATATTTCGCCAAAGATTTAGGAAGTTTAAAAAAAAAGTTTTTCTTCAATTGTTCACCCCACCACGGATAGCGGTCCCGTTGCACATATGACCTCCGTTCGTGTCAACTTATCCTTTACAAATTTTGCCTTGGAAATTATGAATCTAAAAAATATAAATTTCACTTCCTTAATCGTTTTTCGTCTAAGCATTGTTTAGTAATGTCCCTTCTCTTTCAACAAGGTGAGTATGACACTTTGACTTCTCAGCTGTCTCGGTGGATAACAACAATCATATGGGATAATTACATCTCATTCCTATTTTTAGTCAATTCGCAATCTTGGGAAAGCGAATCTCTTCCACCCCCCCACCCCTCACCAAAAAAAAAAAAAACAACAAAATCACTTTCTTTTTAACCCTTTCTCGTCGGAATAAAATAATTGTTTTTCGTTAAACCTTTTTCATCTGTAATAATTTAAAAAATAACCCATTAACTCTTTCGTCCTTACGCCATGTTAAATATGGTTATACTTGTTCACCCAAGTACTTTCGATCTCCTCCGAGATCATCCTCATGTGTGAATTGCAAAGACAAACTTAATCTAATTGTAATTGTTGCAAAGGTGATCTTTTGTAAACTTGCGGTTTTTGTCAAGGCACTCTGTTATAATCGTTCTTAAATTAATCGTTATGGTTACGATGTTTTGTAAAGTAGCATTCCTAACGCAAGATGGGTAACCAGAAATGGCAAATTATAACATGCTGTTAAATGTTATTAATTCAAATGCATTTTAAAACATTGGTACAATACTCGTAATAAATCTCGTTCTGTGTTGGTTAGTTGCTTTTGATATAGAGAGCTTCGTAAATTTGAAGTTTCTATTTATCATTTTTGGGGTGTAGTTAATATAGCTGTTATAGTAGTATATACACCGGCAACACAAAGCACTAAGAAGGAAATAGAATCTTTCTAGTCCATATTGGCAAGTGTAAATCACAAGAAATTAGAATTATCACGGAAGACCTGAATCTCAAAGTAGGCATGGAGAGGGAAGGTGTAACAGTTGGCAACATCAAGTTAAGAAACCGCAATGACCACGGAGAAAAATAGTTCCAGTGGTGCAGAGCGAATGACCAAATAATAATCAACACCTGATTTTAAGAACATCCAACCCTATTATGGACATAGAGAACCCAGGCGGGAACCCGAAAATCTAAATGGACTATGTAACTATAACAAGGAGATTCAGAAATGTAGTTGTTCACAGTAAAACTAATGCAAGTGCCAACTGTGGAATCGACCACCTCCCTGTTATATGTAAACTAAGGATAAAACTTCGGAGGCTGAAGGAGCTTTGTGCAGCACGCAAACTGCAATACAACAGACTTGTTAACGACCTCAACCTGGAGGAAAAATATAAGGATTGTGTGATAAAAAGATTCGAGGGACAAATCGGAAACGTAAACTCAAAATAGGACGCACTAAAAGAAGCGTTAGTGACATCAGCAAACGACATCGTCCCAAAGGAAAGCAGACGTAAGGAAAACACATGAGGTTCTCGACATGATGCAGAAAAGACGAAAAACAATGCAAAGACAGTGAACGGAATACAGGGAATTGCACAAAGAAATAAGGAGCAAATGCAGACAGACTAAAGAAGTATTACTCAGCGATTAATGTAGAAAAATAGAAAGTTTGAGCAAGAAATGAGAAATGCATAAAAAAAGAAGAGAACTGACAGGACAAAAACATGCTCATCAACAGGATGCATCAAATTCAAGGACGGAACTCTCATATTAGAAAAAGAGAAAATACTTTAGCGATTGGACGAATATATTGGAGATCTCTTCCACAACAAGAGAGAGCAACCGGCAATACACATAAATAGCGGTGAATCGGAAATATTAAAAATCGAAGTGGAAGCTGCACTGACCAATTCAATAGAACAAAGCAGCAGTACTAGACAGTATTGTAATAGAGATTCTGACAGACTTGGACAAATTCAGAGTAGACATAGTACATAAATAATAAATGAAATCTACAATAGCGGTGATATCCCGGAAGACCTAAGCAGATCGATTTTCGTAGCTCTGCTTAAGAAGCCAGGCGCAAATGAATGTGAACTCAACGAAAAAAAATTTCTTAATAAGTCACATAACAAAACTCATCATCCGAATTCTGATGAAGGGAGCACATAGTAGAATCAGACTAGCGATATGACAAGAACTGTGCGGTTTCGCCAAGGACACAAGAACACGGAATGCAATATTTATGGTCAATACAAATGCCGAAGGAGGCGTACCTGTGTTTCATAGACTACACAAAGGCGTTCGACAACCTTGACATGTTCGGGAAGGGTATTAGAGTGATTAAGAACCTTTACTAGCAGCAGCTCGCTTGCATATGGATAGGAAAGGAGTTCAGCAAATATATAAGAATAGAAAGGAGTGTAAAACAAGGAGGTGTCTTCTCCCTAGATCTATTCAACCTATACTGCGAGATAATATATATATATATATATATATATATATATATATATAGAGAGAGAGAGAGAGAGAGAGAGAGAGACTTTAATTTTAGGTATAAATATGTATCAGTCAGTTAAGTGCTATACTTCATATACACTTGAGCGTCTGAGCAGAATATTTTCCCGCAGTAATTTGCCATTACTTTATGCGGTAGACTGCTTGCCAACCAAGTCCATAGAACCCAATCTATCCTGCTATTTAACCCATATCTAGAGGGCGAAGCAATGGATTAATACTTATCTCAATGTTATTTGTGAGTAAGTGAATGCAACGAATTCAACAGGAATTCGATGTCGACTCTCCCAGTTTTCGTTCCGAGCCGATATCCACAATACAATATGTATTCAAATAAATAGATTCTGATTTTTTTGTGTTTCGGTCTATTCTAAAATTCAACCATACTTGGGTTATTTAACGTTGAATTAATGTTTGGAGAACCTACTGAGAATCGAATTCACTATTCACAAATAAGGGTCAGCCAAACTAGCCTCGCTAATCGATAATAGATTCGAATAGAATGAGATGGACGATATACAAAGAAAGATGGTTAGGATTATACTAAGACAATAAGCAATTATTGAGAAAGAAAGATAAAAATTTCAAGTGGATAGACATGGGTTCAGGTAAACAGCCAGACACTGGTTGACTGCTAGAAATTACATAAGATAGAACAAAGCACAGAAACAAATCACACTCTCATGCAAGCCACCTTCACATTTACAACCTTGAAAGTATTATTTAAAAAAAAAAAAAAAAATTTATGCATGAATACCTACGTATGCCTGTGCAAATTACTAGTCTGTAGCTGGGGCGTACTACTAAATTAATGCATGGGTAGATCATTGGTTTTTGTGGCTACCGTTTCAGGTACGCTACGCACGTTTTTAGCAGAAGTCTACCAGTGGTGCCAATGATCTCTGATTCGGTGCTATGTTTTCCAACACAATCTATAACAGTAAATACGTTTATTTATAGAATTCTTTCCCAAAGATAGACGCCATCTTTTAATTGAACATAAAGTACAAGCCAAGAACCAAGCAGCACTCGACTAGACACTATTGAGAGTACAGCGCAAGAGCGAGCGAGTGGAAGTGAAGAGAAATGTATGCTTAAGGTGTGAACAGTGTCATACGAGCAGGTGTGACGTCATAAAAAGTACCATCTGAGACACAAACAATGATGGAGAAAAACATGTCGATGAAAATGTCTTTGCACATATTGACAGACGATGGGTTTTAAATGATGGGCATTAATGTTAAAACATCCTGAAGATAAATATGTAAAGGGTAGTTAAAATAGATAATATTTTTATTGAAATAAAGAAAATCGATATTTAACCTGATTACAACAGGCCCGTGAAATTATGTCGTTTTTCAAGTGTGTCTTAGATGTGGAAAAGGCCGAAAGTATAGATCATCCAAAAAATGTTCAAGTAAGACAAACTTCCTCTAAAGAATGACATTAGAGTGATCAAGAACTTACGACTGAACTCTATTCAGTAAATTATTTGATTATTAATATTGGTCCACTATTTTTGTTGTTTTTTTATGACGAATTTCTTAGTCACATATTCCCTACTACTCCCAATTATTAGCGTAAGCAGCAAGAAGAAGAAATAAAGTATATTTTTTCAATAATCGAATTACCGTGCCATATTCCAGAGAATTTTTTTAAGGGTGGCGCCACGACCAATTGGACTACGGAAATCTATAGCAAGACAGACGCATCAATCTAGTCATATTACTACATTTCTACTACGAATTTTTATGCCATGTTTTTTTTTTTACCATCTAACAGTCTTAACTTATCATTCGTTATTCATTTTAGTCATCTTTTCGTCAATATTCGAACTGTGTATTGACAACTATCTTTAGTTCCTGGGCTGAAGTTGTGTAATAACTGTTCAATATATCTAGTGTGCTTTCGACTTTCGTAAACTATTAACAATGTATATTTGTGGATTCATAAATATGCATCTCGTGGTTTGCATTGCATTTCATAGTAGTTTTTTACTTTTGAATAACACGTCATCACGCGTTCACTTAGATTTCTGTTTTTGTTTTCAAATAAAGTGTCTTCACGCGTCAATTTTTGGTGTATGTTTTTTTTGTTGTTGTTTTTTTTTTTTTTAGTTTCAGATGTTAATATATTTTTTCCCAAATAGGATTCATTTTTGTTAATACTTATGCTTATTTTTTATGGCTAAGTCTTCTAATACTTGTAGTTGTTTTTGACAATTTTTATCATAAAATATTTCTTATTATTTCAAAGTATATCTTGGGTTTCGTTGTTCTTTTAAGCTGATTGGTAATATGCAAATGATAATAGATAACAAGTAAATTTACGAGATATGGTAGTGAGTGTGTAACCAATGTATCGGTCTTTTGATTTATTACTTTTATTAAAGAGACCCTTTACATTCTATCTCTCTCTCACACACACACACGGATGGCTTCATGAACAAGAATAAAATGACGAAAGATGTTCTTTTTCTTGATGGGTTAACTTCGACCTACACTAATACTCCTAAGAATGACAGAAACCAGGTTTACAGACTTGTTCCTTGATTAAATAAAATGCAAGATGGTTTATTTTTGCATATATTATATATTTAATGGATCTAATGCTCTCCTTTATCTCTGCAATTTTTTAATCAGAAGTAGAAAAAAGAAAAAAAGAAAAATTTTAAATGGTTTTCAAATAACATATTTTGCAAATCTCTCAAATGGGAATAACAGGAATACTGGCAGGGAAATATGGTTCAGTTAAAACGAACGGAGTGCATATAAACGTGTTCACTTTGATTCCATAAATTTTTCTTTGAGAAAATTTTCAAGGCATCTTGGTTCTTTGATTGTTTATTGGATAAGTTTATACTTAGTGAATGTCATACGATCCTAAATGACAGTTCAATCGAGAACACATTGCAGAATATTTGTCATAAGTTTGTGCATATTATCTCATAGAAATTATTCATTTTTTTCTATATTTTGCATAAAAAATAAATCGTTTTTGAGCACAGATTTATATCAGAAATGCAAAAAATGCATCAACTGATCTATGCATTGCAAACATGGCTCTCTAAAACTTTTTATCTCTTGTAACCCTTAGCAGTTTCTCTGCCTTTGCTAATGCCCCGCTTCCCATTCCGCCATTCCTTCACACAAGCTCGTCAACTCACTATCTTCCTTGATCTCACTTGCCCTCAATATGTTCCATGTGGGATATTTTTCCAAGCCATCTTTACTTGTTATGTGTCCAAGTAATTTACTTTGAAAACAAGCTTTCTATTTGTCGCCATTTTCTTTTGGAATTCATCATTGCTAACTTGCTTCATCCATAGAATTCTGAGTATCCTTCTGTAGAACCACATTTCTGCTGCCTCTAGTTTTCTCTTAATCTTTGGGAAGATTGTCCTGTATACACTAGTATATAAGAGCATGGGTAAATGTTATTGGGACTTCATTCATGTTTCCTATTTAACTTAACTTCTTTTTATGTGTTTATTACAAATTTATGAAATTTTGCTATTTGGTGGGAAGTGGATCTTCTCTGTGTTCAAAAACGGTAGGATGTGTAGTTGCGGTCAGTGGATATCGGCTCGGAATTGAAAATCGGAGAGCCGTGTTCGAAATCAATTTGAATTCGTTTCGTTGCATTTACATACGCACAAATATCTTTTGGGCAGGTATGAATCCGTTGCTTCTTCCTCTATCTATGGGTTAAATAGCAGAACGGATTGGGTTCTATAGCCTTGGTTGGCAACCAGTCTATTTCAGAAAGTAACCTACTGCGGAAAAATCTTCTGAGACAGTCAATCTTGTCTTTTTGAACACTTGGTCGCCCAAGCGTGTATCACGCATGATACTTAACTGACTAATTGAATTTGAATTCCAAAATAATCAAGCATTTGAAATCTGGATCTGTGGTTAGACTCTTTCATTTTGTTGTTGCTTTTCTAAATCGATTTTTTTCAACTGCTAAAGTAAGTGTCGTAATATAAACTTAATCAAGTCGTTTCAGAATTTGCAATCATTTAAGACTGTTCCTATTTAATAATCAAAGACCAAAAATCTCTGATAAGGCAATACTGACATTATCTCAATAATTAGCAAGAGGCAATTATAAAAATGAGAAAAAATAACTGCAACAAACTTGACCGCTCTCAAGAGTGAAAATACTTTCAAAATTAAATGCACACTTAAAATGAAACAGAGAACGTAATTCAGTATATAACATGATCTAGGGGAGGGAATTCAGTATTTGGCATTTGAAAGGTAATAGAATTATTTTAGTAATAAAACCGGCATAATAACCCTGAATTTTATTACATACTGGATTGAACCCAAAATGTAATCAGTTCGTGACAAGCATTAGGCTAATCAACTATTAAAGGTCCATCCGAATCCATCGAGCGGATCTTGTGATATTTTGACCACGGCAAACAAACAAACGTAACCGAATACAATACCTCCGCCTCAAGGTTATAACAGCAAACACCATAAAGAATAAATATTTAGAATAAAGCAATAGTAGTAAATATGGATGCGTTGCACATTTAAGCTATTAATTTCGTTTTTTAATTTTTAAACGTTCGGTATCAATGAATTATAGATAGGAGCCCATAATTGATACAAGATTTTTAAGCCTATAATTTATTTATTTTGATTTTTATAACTAGGACTGAATTTTACGGTGAGAATTGGTGGGTTAATCGTAGGTTTCTTCCAAATTGTTTAAATTTTCATCTATGAAAGACAAGCTCCCGTTATATGAGATGCCAGCTCAGATTTTATTAGAACCTACATCTTTGTTAGTAGTTCAAAGACTAACTATGAAGAATAGTTCCGTATATTTATTTATTTAATCATATCACCTCAACCAAGGTAATAAAGCTACTAAGAGACAAGGTGCTACTGAGTGTTAGAGAATATAAGAAAAAACACTATTAAGGAGAGAGAATAACATAACAATAATTAAGAAGATAACGATTGACATTGCATTTAGATTTTTTTTAAATCAAAGTTATTTATCTACTGTAACGACATTTACATTGGGCGTGTTGAGACGGCATCTTCCTTGGAAGAAGTTTTATGGGATTTTTTGGCTTCAGATGCGCTTCCCAACCACATGTGGTATGAAGGTTTTCCTGCAGTAAATTGTCAATTCTTACCGCGGTAGACTGGTTGCCAGCAATGGGTGTCATGCTGTTTAACTTGAGAGAGAAGAGATGGATTTATACCTTTCCCAGTTATATTAGCACGTAAGTGAATGTAATGAATCAACTAGAATTTCAACTCGGCTCTTGCTAACCATTATTCCACCGTGCCCCCCACTTATTTACTGTTTATCGTTAACCCAATACAAAGCCACAGCGCCACTCAATATAGTGGTTTGCTAAATGAGTGTGCTTTATGGAAGTAGGAGGGAGACGAGGAAGTAAGTGAATATTATGAGAATGCGTATGATAGGTAACGGCTTGAAGATGTTAAGATTGTATTGGTCAGAGAAGCATCCTCACGGGTGTTTGTTATACAAAGTAACGGCTCTTGGGAAGAAGCTGACCGAATGGAACTTAATTTGCACTCGTGAAATATGAAAGGAATAAGAATGGTTCGCTCCGGAGCATACGGTATGGCGGGGTTTAGCAGTAAATGTCTTAAATGCAGGAACTAGACAATGTAGGAACTAGACAATGTACCTCGTCAGAACATTTTCCATGGAAATAGCGATACAATGGCGAGAGTCTTTATTTATTTATTCATGAAAATTTCTAAAAGAAGCTCATCAAAGTAATAGTTCCTGATATGCATAAAAATGTGCATATCTTCGCGTTGGGAAAAGAACGAGTTTGAAGGAATTTTTTTAGGAATAAAAAAACACTTATGGCAGAATGACAATGACAAAAGAACCAGGAACACTTACCATTAATGATCGCTAAGGCACTGGCAAAAATATTGACATAGAAAAAAATTTCACCGTGAAAAAGGGACCAAATTTCATTTCTATAACAATGAAACTTTTCTGAAATGAAGTGCTAAAATAAACACCGTTGTAATTATTATTTTTTAGGACGAGCAGAACGGCATTGGTATTAACACGGCCATTCAATATTTGTTCGCATTCAAAAGTTATCCGAAGCATTTTTCTTCCATATCTACGCCTGCACAATTCTTCTTCTTCTTCTTCTTCTTCTATGTGTCTTGTCTTTTCTGCACAATAGAAACCCATTTTCAGTTGTGTATACGCAGGCTTATATATGCACACAAGTAGAGAGAGAGAGAGAGAGAGAAAGAGAGAAAAGCAGAGAGAAAAGCAGAGAGAGAGAAAAAGACAGACAAACAAACCGTTCGACAATTAGAAACAGAGTCAAGAGGAGAGTGAGGAAAAAAATCATGAATATGAACAAATATATGTAGAGAAATATAAATTCACATGAATATGTGCGTTAATGCACAACCACTAATATGGATACGTAACTTCGTACTGTACACACACACACACACACACACACACACATATATATATATATATATATATATATATGAACTTAGGTGCAATCGTTAGTGCCACTCGTTATGAGGTATCAGCACCTGACGTGTAGACCGAACTAACATCAATCAGCTAAGTCACAAATTTTAGATTTGTATTAATACTACTAATGCCCTATCTCTGATTTCGAGCTCTTTATTGCAAAAATTGTTTGCCTTAAATGCTCTTACATATATATATATAGAGAGAGAGAGAGAGGGGGGGAGAAAGAAAGAGAAAGAGAGAGAAATGGTGAAATAGAGATGGACAAAAATGAGTTTTTGAATATAAAAGAAAAAATAAGAAATAAAGTTGATAATAAAATGTTTTGGCTGCTTTAATTTGAAGAAGTAATTTTGACAACTCCTACGTGTGTAATTAAGAATATTTACTAGTATGTAGGTGTACATGTATGCATATAAGTTTGCGTGTGTGTTATTTAGATATGTACATATGTATGCATGTATGTATATATTTGCGCGCGCAGGCCTACTTTATGCAGACACTTTCCAAAATATTTTGATTTCATCATGAAATGTTAACTTTCTTAACGAGCCAAACTCCATATTGCCGCATGACTTGAAGTAATTTTCGGACATCATCAGTCAGTCAGTCAGTTAACTGCCATATGTGATACACACTTGATCAATCATGTTTCTTCCAATCTATGATTGAATAAACAGAAAATTTTTCTCGTAGTAGATTATCATTTTTCTTCTATAGGCCGGTTGCCAACCAAGGCTATAGAACCCAATCTGTCCTCTTATTCAACCCATAGTTGGAGAGAGAAGAGTTAGATTTATGCTTTTCCCAATGTTATTTGCGCGTAAGTGAATGCAACGAATTTTACTGGAATTCGAACTCGGCTCTGCGATTTCACGTTCCGTACCGATATCCATTTCAGCGCAAACTCACATCCGGAAATTGTAAATTTGTATAAATGTGTTTTGTGGGGAAAGTCTAAAACTGATATAATGTAAATTTTAAAATGACAGTTATTTTTTCAGGCGGATATATAAAACAAAAAAAGGTTCAGACTGTTTCCCTCAGAGTCGGATTATCCTGTTAGATAAACTTAACTTGGAAATTAATTAAGTCACATGAAAAGGCTCACATGCATCATCTTTTCATATGTAACGAAACTCGTAGAGTTAAATTCCTTTTTTAGAAAATAGGTAAGAATCCTGCTCTCACTCACTTACACATACTCTAGCTTGATCTTTTCCATCATTTTAATCTGTTACTTTTATATATACACTCCTGATCAAAATTTTAAGACCACTTAAAAATCTTTAAAAAAATTTTTTTTTTTACACATAGATTTTAAACTCCTTCCACTTAAGGTTACCAATACTACAATCTAAAAGGTTATGGAAACAAAAAGCTACATTCCAAACATTTTATTTAGAAATTTACATTTTTATAAAATGAGGCGATTTACGCATGATCAAAATTATAAGACCAGGGGTATAAATTGTTAGATCTATGGTAATTCCAATGTTTTTAGTTCAGTTAGAGATTAGCAATCACTGCGTAAAGGTGTTATCATGCCTAAAGCAAGCAAACTTACCAAAGTTGAGCGTTCTCGAATTCTAGAATTCCATAAGCAAGATTTGTCACAGCGGGCGATCGCAACTAAGGTAAATCGCAGTAAAACTGTGATTTGCAACTTTCTAAAGAACAGTGAGAATTATGGAAAAGCAAAATCCTCTGGTAGGCCCCCAAAAATTTCTCCTGCATTGAGTAAGAGAATAAGACGGGTTGTTATGAAAGAGGGGGGACTTTCTTCTAGTCAAATTAAGGCAGTCACAGATGCTGATTGCAATCCCGTAACCATCAGACGACACTTACGACAAAAAGGCATGGTAAATAAAAAGCGTAAACAAATTCCTCGGCTGTTTCCACGTCACAGGATGGCCCGCTTAAAGTTTGGTTGTGAATACCAAACATGGGACGTTGAGAAGTGGAAAAAAGTCCTGTTTTCTGATGAGAAAAAATTCAATCTAGATGGTCCTGATGGCTTCCAACGATATTGGCATAACAAAAACATGCCTCCTGAAATTTTCTCCACACGTAATAGTGGAGGAGGGACCCTAATGGTATGGGGTACCTTTTCTTACAGAGGGACGATGGAGCTCCAGGTGGTGCAGGGTTGTCAAACAGCGTCTGGCTATGTTAGCATGCTACAAAAAGCATAATTGATGATGGAGGGCCATCCATCGTTTGTGTGTGGATGGATGGTTATTCCAACAGAATAATGCTGCAATCCACGCTGCAAGAAGGACCTTGACCTTTCTACAAGAAAATGGGGTCCATCTCTTGAAGACATCCTGCACGCTCACCAGACTTGAACCCAATTGAAAATGTTTGAGGAGGGATGACAAGAGATGTTTATCGAAATGGCAAACAATATTCAACAAAAAATGAACTTCGTGAAGCCATCTTCAGAAGCTGGAGCAACATCACCCGCACCTTAATGGAAACGCTTATTTCTAGCATGCCCGACAGAATTTTTGAAGTTATCAAAAGCAGTGGCGGTAGAACTCATTATTAAATTTGGTTGTTGAATGTTTTCATACACTTTTCATACACTTTTTGTACAATTTCGTAGAATTTTTGTCTCTGGTCTTATAATTTTGATCATGTGTAAATCGCCTCATTTTATAAAAATGTAAATTTCTAAATAAAATGTTTGGAATATAGCTTTTTGTTTCCATAACCTTTTAGATTGTAGTATTGGTAACCTTAAGTGGGAGGAGTTTAAAATCTATCCGTAAAAAATATTTCTTTTTAAATATTTTTAAGTGGTCTTAAAATTTGATCAGGAGTGTATATCTTAGAAGTAGTACAAACTAATGAGTTGGCAGTCAACTGTTTGTAGTGGTTTACTTTATTAAGAGTGCTTGATAATTAGTAGAGTATTATATATGGTAATATTTTTATTACAAATTTATAACAGAAATATAGTATACTGCAACACAAGAGTCGTTATGTTTCGGTACTACCTTATCAGCACCTCGTCAGGCAGTGAAATATTTTTCTGTTAGGAATCATTATATACGGAAGCTTAAAAACAACACAATTTTTGCCAAATTCTGACAATAAACATTTTCTCGTCTTTGTACATTACTTTAAGTTGAAAAATAACTTAAAGAAAATCCTGTAACCTTTTCTCGATAACACACGATAACTTTTCAGACTTGTAAAATGCTACATATGTATCATTCAATTTATTTCATCACTGGCATATAAAATATATGGGTCTCAAATAATTTCAAGTTTTTACCCCGCTTTACCCTTACAATCAAATTTCTCCTATCCACCATGACCTGACATTCTATTGTTTCACTGAGACAGACCCTCTGAAAATCCGCAACCTTAATTGTCTAGATTTGGTAAAAATTGTGTTCTTTTTAAGCTTCCTTATATAATGATTCCTAACAGAAAAAATAATTTACTGTCGGACGTGGTGCTAAGAAGATAGTACTGAAACAAAACGGCTCTTCTGATGCAGTAAACTATGTTGTTATTATAAACTTATAATAAAATATTACCATATATATATATATATATATATATATATATTAGCTAGAGATTATATGTATATTTATTAATTTATGTATATTTATTAATATACGCTTAATAGCTCTTTTATATTATACAAAGAACTGTTTTATTATTTTATCATATATATTTATGTGAGTATGCGTGTGTGTGTCTGAAAAACTTTTGTTGACTACGCGTTTCACATTTGCTAGATAGGCTTTCTCATGTGAGAACGGAAGAAATCTGTGTGTGCGTGTCTGTTACAGAGAGAGAGAGAGAGAGAGAGAGAGAGAGAGAGAGAGAGAGAGAGAGAAAGCACCAATCTCCTACGAACTCTGTTATTCTCTCAATTTTTCTCTCGTTTTCTTTTTCTTTTCTTCAGACTGCATTCGTTTCTCTCCCTGTTTTCTTTATTCTTACTCACACTTTTACAAGTGCATCTATCTATCTATCTATCTATCTATCTATCTATCTATCTATCTATCTATCTAGCTAGCTAGCTAGCTAGCTAGCTCTTTCATTTTCTTTCTCTCTTTACCTCAGTCTATTTCTATTTCATATTTACGTCTCTCTTTATTTCTCTTTCTTTTTATACTGCTCCCCCCCTCCACTCTAAAATGGCGAAATAGACGCACACAATACTAAGTTTACGCTTTATTTATAATAATTTATAATAATTTAGTTCTTTTTCTTTGCTACGCTGCGCTGTTTTACCCATTTCTTTTTTTTTTGGGGGGGGGGGTGAGAGATTTGCGGTTGTCATTAAATGTTATAACTGCAATTAATTTCATAGGTTTAAACATTTTAGTGCACATTTATTATCTGCAGTATGTTATAATATTTTTACTTATAGCATGTTAGATTTTAAAAATACATTAGTGAAAATGTCAACTTTGCATACCTCCTCCCTTTACTTTGCATACCTCCTCCCTTTACTTTGCATACCTCCTCCCTTTACTTTGCATACCTCCTCCCTTTACTTCCAAACGGTGATGTAGATTTTAAGGTCGTTACCACTTTCAAGGAAAGCAAAAATTAAAAAAAGTTTTCTTTGAATAACGCGGTAATTATAAAATCTATAAGAAAGTAATCTAAAACAAACAGATTTTAAATTAAAAATAAAACATTTTTTTAATTGATTTTTAAAACTGAATATGGGAAATTAGCTATTAAACAATAACTACCAAGTTGACTAGGATGTAAGACATATGCTTTTAGAGATTAATAATAAAACCGTATTTGATATCATAGTTTTATATAACATACTGTATGCATTTCGTGGTGGTTAGCAAACTTGTCTCGCTAGATCAATTACGATTGATTAGTGAGTTCGGTCCACACTGGGTGGCCATCTATTGCTCAAATATGTGTGTACAACTTCCTATTTAATTCTTGTTAATCAGTTTTTGGTCAGAATTACATTAAACCAGTACACAGTTGTCTCAAAACGTGCTCAATTCATATATATTGTAGAAGTTTTGAATATTTTTCATTTCCAAACGAATTATTTCAGCCATCTAGTTTCAGCCTTTCGGTATCTTCAGGCAATTTATAAAAATAATTTTTCAACGTTTTCAAACTTACAATAGAGATTTTTATACTATCTGCTTTAAACAAACGAAATTTTATAATTAAGGAGGAGTTACTTATAGGATTTTAAACACTTTCATCAGTTTGTATGTTCCTGTTTAGTATGTATTTTTTGGTGCGATTACATCTGGACATTATTTCTGATCTTTGATTTAGTTTTTAGTTTTTTGTTTGTTCTGGAAACAACATTATGGCTAACTTTTCTTTTTGGCACAATCTGCAGGCATCACCACCATTGTAAGGTTTGGCTTTTTTAATTATACTCCATGCTATATCAGGAGTCTTTTTCATTTTTTTTTTTTCATTTCCACACGTGATGAGCTAGTTTGGTACATTTTTTTAGGTTTTCCAGCTTCAATGTAGATATGTAATTATTCACAATTGTACCGAGCAGCTTTTCATTTTGCAATGACACTATTTTCAAATAACAATCCAATATCTACAAGCATTCTTTTTCACTTTTTGTGCAACACCCCCAGTTCTCCAGTGATCACTGGCACTGTAGTTTCTTTCTTAGCTTGATCTCCCAATCCTTATAGGAACCGATTTTCTCCTCTTCTTTGCATTCAATTCTCATGTCAAATGGACAGAAGTCTTCTGTCAGATAGCAAAACCTTTTTTTCTGTTTGTCCAGCATGACTAGATCTGGTTTATTTGTGCTCTAACGTTGTCACTGTCTCTATCGGAATATCCCACAGGATTTTCGCTTTCCCATTATCCGGAAAATCTCTACCCCTTATGACCAAATATTCTTCATATCTGTTACTATATTTAAACTCATACTTTTACAAAACTTCCAATAAATAATGCTATCAATTTCAACCTGCCTGCGCCTCTTATATTCATTCTGAGTCATACACTTGCATTTTAATACAATCTCCGTATAATCTTTGCAAGTAGTAAGAATCAGAATAAAGTAACATATTCCAAAGTCACTTGAAGTCAGTCAGTCAGTTAAGTGCCATACGTGATACACGCTTCGGCGATCACGTCTCGATCACGTCGCTGACTGGGCAGAAGATTATCCCGCAGTAGATTGCCGTTGCTTTTTGCGGTAGACTGGTTGCCGAACAAGGATATAGAAACCAGTCTGTCCTGTTATTTAACCCATAACTAGAAGGAAGAGACGGATTAATACATTTCCCAAGGGTATTTGTGCGTAAGTGAATGCAAGGAATTCAGCTGGAATTCAAACTCATCACCCCAATTTATCGTTCCGAGTCGATATCCACTGCACCACAACGCACATACTGACACTTGAAGTAGCATCTCTAAAAGAAAACTTTATTAAGAGCTAAAAAGGATGGGAAGTTATGGAGAGCCATGATTAACCACATGTCGAAATGACACAGCACACATAAGATGTAGAAAAATATCTAATAACTTGTTAAAAATTTAAACATGCATCAAAATATTCACCCTAATAAAGCAATAAATAGTTAATATAATGAAATAAAAAATCTATTGTCAAAAACAATGTATCTATAGATTTACTGAGCATACAGCCTTATCGCCCAACTTACAAATGAGATATTACGTTGTTATAGTAACGAAAGATATTAGTTGAGGCCAATCATCAAACATGTATCAGGTTACGATAATAGCATAACAGATTATTAGTAAATCAGCGAAATAAGAGTTTCTTTTGTTTTTTCATAGCTTTCTTGGGATATTTTGACGTTTAAATTTCTAAAAATCAGAATTGTTACTCACACGATTTAATTGTAGAACTAAAAACAAACTAGATCCTTAATAAAACAAAGTATGGAGTAAATAAGACGCCATTGGTGAAAAAATGAACAAGTCTAGACTTTTAAATAAATAACTCCAGTTAGTCAAATAAATAACATTAGAGTAAGTCTTCAGAGTATTTCTGACACATGCAAGACTTAAATAACCACTGGAAAACGAGTTATAATAGTGGCGACGGGGATCAAAACTTATACGAGTATAACAGGAGTTACGAGGATATTTGAAACTCATACAAAAGGATAACAAGTTAAAAATATATATATATTGGTTCGGCATACAGGATACCAATAACGACAAAAATTTGAGCCACGTTGGTTTAAACTTTTTTCTTTGTGTGTAGAAAAAATAATTCTTCAGGAATCGAGGAAATATTGGCTTCTGTGATACAAATTCAACAACAATAGCAACAACAACAGCAACATCAGTAATTGCTTGAACAGCAGAAACAACGAGAAAATGAGGTAAAGAGAAACAACAACAAAAGGAGGTAAACAGAAAAAATGTTTACTTCCGAAGCGCTCGCGAATGCCATATCTGAATTTATATACAATCAAGTTGATGGAATTACCTTTCCTGGGTATTTTCGAAGGTACAAACAAACTTTCTCAGAAGAATGCAGAGACTGGGAAGACGAGAACAACGATACTTTTGTTGAGAATGTTAGCACCAGTTGAACATGAAAAATACTGTAAGTTAGTACTACCAAATAAACGGAAGAAATTTGTTTTGAAGAAACAGTAAATATTGTGATAAAATATTTCAGCGACAAAGGCTCTTTATTTAAAAAAAAGTATGAATCTGACAAAAAAAAGAAGATTTTATCACATATGCTACAATCTTTAACAAGGAATCTGAAATATCCAGATTAAACAAACTGTCTCATATATATTTAAAGGGTTCAATTTTGGTCAAACGTTAACGGAGGAAAAGACGAGGAAATAGACGAAAATCCGTAAGAAACTTGAGCAAAATAATAAACATACACTACAGAAAATATCGGACAGATATTAGAAAATCTAAGACGCGATGCCGAAGAAATTCCGGTAAAAGTATATGCATACATACAAGTGAAAGTAAAATGTACAGAAAAGGAGAATTAATCCATGTTTCAGTTGTGGAAGGTTACATCTCAGAGACGAGTGTCTCTTTAATTGGAAATGATACAAGTGAAGTAAAATAAGACATAAAAAGTCACACTGTAAGACTAAATCAAACAAATTCTTATAAAAAATATCTTTACGACGGAAAATAATATTACAGAAAGCAAAAGAATATTTGTGAATGCTTATATTAAAAAGGATTTTCAAAACCACAGGTAGAATCTCAGGAGTGAAACTATTTTTATTGACGAATTTACTTGTATCATTTTATAACGAATGTGTAAAAGCTAAGGCTTATGTGTTAAAAAATTCTACGAACTTCTTTGGTAGTGACTGGATGGAATTATTTGTGCGTTTAGATTTGCTTAAAAATATTTATTGCAAAAATGTAAGTGAACAAGCGACCAATTTAAGAAAAAAAGATCAGAGAGAAAGTTTAAAAGAAGAATCGAAAAAAACGTTTTCCGGGCGTTTTGTCGAATGAGTTTGGTCGGTGTTCCAAATTCAAAGCGAAATTTCAAGTGGAAAGGGTTCGACGCCAATGTTTAAACCGAAACGGAGGGCACCATTCGCAGAATTGGATCAAGTCAACGAAGAATTAGACAGACTTGAAAACATAAGTGTAATCAAAAAGAATAACCATTCAAAATGGACAGCACCAGCAGAGTTTTTAAAGAAACAAAACCGTGTCTGTGCTGATTTATTGACAGGGGTAAACATGTGTTTAGAACTCAATCACTAAGTCTAGAAACAATTTTCCGAAGTTAAAGGTGGAACATTTTTTCGAGGTTAGACCATTCTGAAGCGTATTTACAAATACAGAATGAAAATGAATTTTCTGAGTTAACAAATATATATACGCTTATGGGATTGTATAGGTTCAACCTACTTCCTTTTCGTATAAAAATAGCTGCAGCTATATTTCAACAAGCTATGTATACCATGTTTGCAGATTGTGATTTGGCAGTTGCTTATCTGGATGATATATGGAATAAAAGTGTATCTAAAGAACAACATATCGGGCATCTGAAAACTGTTTTTGTTAATAGGACAGTATGGGTTAAAACCCGATAAGGAAAAGTGTGAATTGCTTTTGCCTAAAATTATGTACCAAGGACAAATCATTGACAAAAATGGTCGTCAACAATATCCATTAAGAGAAAGTGCAATTAAGAATATGCCTCTCTAATAAACGTTACTACGTCACAAGTATTCAAGGGACTGATAAAACTATTATCAAATTTATGCACCTAATATGCAGAATTTGAGATATGTACTGAACAATTTGCTTAAAAACAGTGTAATAAAAAATACTAACGTCAGACTTATCATGAGCGTACTACAAATCAAAATCAAAAGTCGTAATGGCTTCAAATGCTAGTGATTATGGTAAAGGAGCAGTAATTTTACATAAGTATGATAAAGGCAATATGAAAACTGTCGCATATGCTTCGCGTTCGCTACTACCAGCAGAAAAACTACAGCTAGACCGAAAAACGGGCGTTAGCAATAATACGTTTGTAGTGAAAAAAATTTAACAAATTTATACACAGAAAGATGTTTTGGTTGAAGACAGACCACAGTCCACTATAATCAAATTAGGGCTCGAAAAAAAATGGAATTCCTACGCATATAGCAAACAGATTACAACGCCGGTGTACCATCTTAAGTTATGATTTTACGAAGGAATACCGACCGTCCAAAAAATTAGGATATGCGGATGGTTTATCAAGATTGGTATTAAAGACTACTGCAACATTTAAGGACATTGCCATTGCAGTATTAAAAAATATATTATGCAAAGTAGTAAGTGAATTACCAGTTACACTCGAAGAAACAAAAGTGAAAGAAGAACAATTTGTTTTTATTGCGAAAATTAAAAAACAACTAAAAATAGGTAAAAAAGAACGCAATACAGACTTGAACGATTACTCGCTATGTGACGAAGAACTGATATTCGCACAAAGAGTAGTAATACCGACTAAGTAAATTTATAAGTGTAATGTCCTGACCAATAAAAGGGAAGATATAATAAGAAGTGACACAAAGCACGCGAGCAGGGTTCGTCTTCGCTCTCTCATTAATCCTCATCCATCCTGTTAATCCACAATGACAGTAGTCGATGTTTAGCAAGCATCGGTCGTCTCCAACACCAAACATTACAGTAAGTATAGAAAAATTATCGTCGGTGATTTTTTTACACGAACTGTTTTCAAGATATGGCATTCCGGATACCATAGTCTATAATAACGTTACACAATTCAATACTCACGAATTTGAAGATTTTTATAAAATGTTCTCGATTGAACATATTACTACTCCGCCGTATCACCCAAGGTCAAACGGACAAGCTGAACGTTGTGTGGGTACATTCAAGAGAGCTTTGAACAAAGTAAGTCATGAAAAGTGAGCGAAGAAACACTACAAAAAATTCTTGAGAGTATATTAGATAACGCCAAATTCCAATACAACGTCAAGTGTGTCGCCGGCAGCACTGTTGTTCACAAGAAAAATGATATCTGCGTCTGAAAAGTTGTTACCAAATCAAAAACAATAAGAACGGATATAAAATAGGACACTATATTTTCAAGATTGTCGAAAAAGTGTTTTTAGTGTGTATAAAGATAGAAAAGAAAAGTGAGAAGACGGGGCAGTAATGTCACGAATCAGAAAGATGACATACAAGGTAAAAGAAAAAATGGTAACATACAAGACATAATCCGCAAAAGAAAAGATTCACCGAAGAGAGGACAGAAATCATGGAAGAAACTAAGCATGTACTGTATGATACTTTTGATGTACTTATACCCCCAAAAATCTGTTGAACGTACAAGTACGATTTCCAGAACAAAGAACGTACAGAAAACTAGAGGTTTATCTGAAACGGAAAAAATACAAACGTTAGCGAACTCACCAGAAAGAGAAGTGGTTGATACTAATAAAAAATAAATTAAATTAAGTATGTATTAGAAAAGGAAGCCTCAAAAAGGGAACGCGGAGCAAATAACATACTACTTGGTAATTAAATGAACTAGTCTAGACGCTTAAATAAAGAATTCCCGTGACACAAAATCCTTTGGAGTTAGTCTTTAAAGTATTTCTTACAGACGTCAAGACGAGTGCCTGAGCATGACTAATATTATAGACGTGTTATAACAAAAATGCAATGACAAAATTAAATATTATTTAAAATGTATTTAATATTAAAACTAATATTTTTTTACTCAAATACGTTTCTATTACTAAAATATAATCATCATTTTTGGTGGTAATTGTAACTTAGCTTTAATATATTACTTAAATATTTAGAAATTGTTTTAACGGTAAGCACCTTCTTATTTTTTTTTAGAAATAAAATTCGTTCGAATCAAAAGAATTTCTTAGAATAAAACAAGAGTGAATAAAATTATACAATCTTCATTTCATGAGATCAAAAGCCACCAGTGAAAAAGTAACTGCTTGCGAGATGGGAAAACAGGACCTTATGTTAGGCACACAACATAAAGGCGTAAAGCAGGAAAGTACTTTTTTTTAGCGACGTACCGCTTGAGGAACTTGGCTGCCATGGCTCTGGACAAATTCTGTTGCTTTATTATCGGGAAACCACACTGATTTCTTCGGAAAGATAATGGGTGATTTCTCCCTTCATAGTACTGTTTCTCCCAAAATTAGCTGCAGCCCACGGATAAAAAGCTCGTTTCGTATTGGGTTGAAGGGTCCAAAAAAGGTTTATGTGTTTCCGAAGACAAACTGGTAACTGAAATCGTCTCAGCCGATTCCATTTTCCATATCGCTCACCGTTACCCGATCCATATATCCCAAGAGTGCATGTCAGTGATTTAAGTGCCATACAAGATACACGCTTGGGCGATCATGTCTTGAAAGAGAGATGACTGACTGAGCAGAAGATTTTCCGGCAGTAGGTTACCATTACTTTCTGCGGTAGATTAGTTGCAAACCAAAGCTATAGAACTCAAACTGTCCTGTTATTTAATCTTTGGCTGGAGGGAGAAGTATCGGATTAATATCTTTCCAAAGGGCATTTGCGCGTAAGTGAATGCAAGGTATTCAACTGGAATTCGAACTCAGCTCTCCGATGTTTCGTTCCGTGCTGATATCCGCTGCACCACAGCGCACATCCAAGAGTGCACACCTCTTTAAAAAAAATAACTCTTTATTAATTTCACTGCGTAATATTTTTTCATACACTGGCTCCGCCTCCTCATTTTTATGATCACTTTCTTATCCGGCATCGTATAATCCCGGAGAAATTTAATTTTAAAATTTTCTCATGAAAAGTTACAAATACAGCTTAATACTCTTCCGATCTTGTTAGCAAACGTGAGCATCTTTACATTTCGAAAAAGTCAAATACACATTTACAGAAACAAATTACAGAAATACTTTTCATTGATTTCGACTAACAACGTTTTCTTCTATTTTTTTGCTCGTAAATTATGCAATCAAATTGTCTTACACGAACTTCTCATCAGCAAAGATTTAGCAAAAACTTATTGAAGCAGCAACGAACAAGAGCATTATCTTTTCTTTTACCAAATGTTTTTGGCTAGCAACGGTTGCAGACTCACAAACTCAATTCGTTATCAGAACTACTTTAAACTTTGTGCTGCTTTCGAGGTCATCTCATTGCATCAAATATAGTTAACAACCACCTTCCAAATAATCCATGAAAACGCCTTCATAAATACTTGACCTTTGTTCAAATTCTTTTAGCATCAGTGAATATATTTTTATCAATGTAGATAAGTAGTTTCCAAATTTTTATCGAACTACCGAATCCCAAGTTGAGTTGCCAATTCTACCAACCTATACTATAAGTCATAAAGAAAAATATAATTAGTAATTTTTTAAAACTTAATTCCTGTAAATGAAGAATATAATATAAATGACACCTCCCAAATTTAGTAGAAGACAAGAACAAAAAGAGTTTTTTTTTTTATATATAAGCATTTCACCCCAAGCGAGGCAGAAATTCCACTAGTGCGCAGAGGGTTAGAGTGAGAGAATAAAAAAGGTACCGGGAATGTTGAAGAAAAGATAAGAGATAGATGGGAAACAAGTAGAGAAAAGATGGCAATTGACGTTGCATTTAAACTTTTGGAGAGTGTAACTAATAGGGAAGCATGCAAATGAAAGTAAGTTTTAAAACAAGAAGTGCGAGAAAATAAGCAATTAGAGTAGAAGAGACGGTTACATTTAAATATTTCGACAGTAAATGGGTGGGACCTTAATGTCAATCTTGTAGCTAAACAAAAGATAAAGGTTTCCAATTTTTTGCTATGAATAACGTCTGGCAATCCTATTTTCCATATTTTTCTTTAGTGCCACCCTGTTTGAGACGAACATAAAAGAAACAAACACAACTCTATTGGTATTTAGTCTAATGCAAACGCAAAACATCAGGAATAGCCAAAAATGCAAATTACAGATAAGAGATGCTGAAATCAAACCGGTGCAACAATTTAGATATCTAGGAAACGTCTTAACAGATGATGGAAAGTGCGACTCTAAATCAGAAGGCGCATTGAGAAAGCAAAAGATGTCTTCCAACAGCTGAGCAAAGTATTAAGAAACAAATATCGCACATATATTATATATAAAAAAATTGTTAGTTACAAAAAAAAAGATTACTGAACTGTTATGTACTATCAGTCCTCCAATATGACATTAAATGATGAACAATCTCTTCACAAGTGAAAAAGAAACTTGAAGCAACAGAAATATGATTCTACAGAAGGATGCTGAGAATACTATGAACCGAATATGTGAGCACCGACGAAGCTCTAGAGACAATGACAAACAAAGACACTACAAAACATCATGAAGATACAGTTGAAATTTCTAGATCACATAATGAGGAAAAAGGGTTTGGAAAATTTGATATTCACAGGACAGGACTGATTGACGGTAAGAGGGACAGAGAGAGCAACAACCTACCTGGCGAGAGTGAGTGAATAGATGACAGATCAGTTTTTGAGAGAGATAACAAAAAGACAACATTTATTAATAGCTAAAAAAAGAACAGGACACTGTGAAGAGTTTTGATCGTCAAAGTCCTGAAGAGGCACGGCACATAAAAGAATGATAATAATCTAACACTAAAACTGTAATAAATACCTAATAAATACCTAACTCAAGGTCCATGTGGACGTGAAAATGTGATGGCCACCAGATACAAGCAAACGTTCAGGCTTTTAACTCTGACCTTGCGAATGCTTACGGCCATATCACTTTGAATACACCGATTCTCACTCGATCACCGAAGTTAAGCAACATTGTGCCTGGTCAGTACTTAGATGGGTGACCGCTTGGGAATACCAGGTGCTGTAAGCGTTTAGTGATGGATGTGCGTTGTGGTGCAGTGGATATCAGCTCGGAAAGAGAAATCGGTGAGCCGAGGTCGAATTACAGTTAAATACCCTGCATTCACTTAAGCACTGGTACTCTTCGGAAAGGTATTAATCCATCCCTCCCCTCCAGTTATGGGTTAAATAACAAGGGTAGGACTTGAGGGACCCTGCCCTTAAAAAAAAAACAATGAATCTTGATACTCGAAAAGAAAAAAGTATTACTAGACACAAAACTTATATAAAAACAACAATAAATTGTTGAAAGAAAAAGGTATTACCAGCAATAAATAAATAAAATCAATGACCCGCCGAGGTGTTAATATGCCATAAAAACAACCAACTGACTTCGCGCCACAAAATATGATGAAACTATACATTAATCCAGGGGTGACCAATATTTTTAGCAATCGCGATCCACTATTCATGACCACAGCTTATGGCGACCCACTCAAATTTACTGGGCAAAAATATATGAAAGAATATAAAAAATATTATTTATATGAATAGTTGAAAATTGATTTCCTTTTTACGATGGCGCATGATTAACCTGAGAGCATGACCAACTCTGATTCATTAAGCTTGTCAAAACAACATACTGTTTGATACAACAGTCTGGAAATGAAAACCCGTGTCTTGAACTATCTCAACAGATAGCATTTATATCAAAGCTAATGCGTAATTCTAGTATAACTTTCTACGAACATTACGCTTACAATCCACCATTTTTTACCATTAAAACTTTATCCTTTTCTTGTTTTGAGTAATATTTTACCCAGAGTCATGATAATAACCACTTTAACAGTGATATAATGACAAAAAGAAAGCAATTATTGTCTAATATTTGAATTTTCGCCCAGAAAATCTCCCCAAAAAGCATAAATTGCGAAAAATTTCTATAAAAAAATAGATAAATAAGTATTTTGTAAAAAAAACAAAAACAATTGTAGCTACTATATTCTAAAAATGACTCTGAAAAACTTGTTCGTATTTCCAACTTCTACTTAAAGACTTAGGTCTGCTTTTCTTCAAGCAAAATCTATGCAAGATTAAACATCCATTTTTATGCTGTAAATTGAAATTAAGAAATGAATTGTTAATGGTCATGAAATTATACAAGAAAATAGAGCTATTATAAGTATAATGAAAATATCATAGCTAATAATTTTCCTCAAGAAATGAAATCAAAATAGTTAGGTTAAAGTCGTTAATTTAACAACAAATCAACCTTTATTGGGTTATTCAATGTCGTATATAAGCTTTATAGGAGAAAAACGACTGAATGAATTGCTAGATATGCATAGGTGGGGGTTGTATTATACTTGAGTTAAAAACGACAGGCATAGATCCGGTTTGAACAAGAGTCAATAAAGTAGATATAGACTTGACTTGCAAGAGAATCTAAACGTTAGTCATAAATGTTGTTTGCACAAAAGTCAACGAGGAAGACAATGGTCCAGTTTATATCAAAGTCTGTAAATATTTATTCGTAAAGTGGTCGCTCTTCTTAACTGTCTGCTGACGGTTCTTAGCCTCTCCAACAGAGAAAGCCTTACAAATGGCTTTTTTTCGATATGAATGCATTGTAAATCAAAACGTAAGGGAGTGTCAGTAGAGAGGAAACAAAGCAGTCGTTACTGATAGAATAGAACTATACTTGCATAATTGAGATATTTTTAATATTTAGGTATTGACATGAATAAGGTTTTAATGTCATGCGCCGATCGAAATATGGAATTAAGAATAATTGTTCTAATGAGCTTTCTACTTTGGTACCTCGACTGCATGACTTTAAGCGCATTACTAGATTGGCAATTATGTCTCATTGTATTACTGTTGAAATACTTAAATATAACCTTAAGTTATATTCTAACAGTTTTCTTTCTCGACTTTGGTACTCTTCCGTTTTTTTAATTCCCTCCTACGTCAGTTAAGTGCCATGCGTGATACACACTTGGGCGATCATGTCTCAAATGAAGCATGTCTAACTGGGCATTACTTCCCGCTGTAGCCTGGTTGCCAACCAAGGATAAAGAACCGAATCTGTCCTTTAACACTTTAGTTGCCATTACTTTTTGCGGTAGACTGGTTGCAAACTAAAGCTATAAAACTCAAACTGTTCTGTTATTTAACCCATAGATGGAGAGGGAGAGACGGATTAATACCTTTCCAAAAGGTATTTGCGCGTAAGTGAATGCAACAAATTCAACTTGAATTCGAACTTAGCTTTCCGACTTCTCGTTCCGAGCCGATATCCACTTTAGCACAACGCATATCTTTCACTGACTATCTTCAAAAAATTTAATACAGTATCAGTCCTCATCTCCTCTCTTCTTGATACTTGTTCTTTTATTGTCGTTTCTCCCCACTAAAGTCTTCTCATTATTTTCCCTCCCAATAACTTTCTTGCGTATTAGTGGAATTATCGCTTTCACGAGGGTAAAATATTTTTTTAAATAAATAAATACGGATCTCTATAATTAACATATGGTAAGAGATTATCGCATCTCTAAGCATAATTAATCAGGTGGCGTCTTCAATTGGTAGATTTTGTCTAGCCTTTCTAACTTTAAGGATTATATATGTTCTGTGATACAATGACGAAGTAATATGAGTTTTAATGCACAACAGAAATATCAAAATAAGTATTTATGTCACCATAGCTGTTTGCACTATTATAATGTTTCGGTCGTTGTAGCCTGCGGCCTTTATCGGGTGTATATTGATCCGGATAACCTATAGGAAACAACAACAAATATTCAGACAATAGATCGAATGTAAATAGTATAATTTTCTTTTAATTTAAACAAGGCAAAAACACTAAAAGCAGCGTCTTAGTGTTTGTTGCCTTGTTTGATGTAAAATGGGTAGCGTAAGATTACTGAATGTGATAGAATATAAGAAAAAGAAAAACCTTATTAAAGAGTCAGTCAGTTAAGTGCCATACGTGATATACGATTAGGTAATCCTGTCTCGAAAGAGACATCACTGACCGGGTAGAAAATTTTCCCGCAGTAGAGTGCTACGGCAGACTGTAGAACCTAACCTTTAATCCATAGCTGGAGGGAGTAGAGACGGATTAATACCTTTCCCAAGGGCATTTGTGCGTAAGTGATGGAACGAATTCAACTGACACAGGACCAAAGATAACGATTGACATTGCATTTAATTTTTAAAGGTAAAAGTTGACTAGAAAGTAAGAAGCCGGAAGTCAGTTTCACAAGCGAGAAGTGAAAGAAAGAAAAATCTGCCAGCATAGGTGACATCAAACCATTTCATCTGTAAATTATGACATCTTGCCGCCAATCTGGTATTGCGCTTAAATTTATAGAGTTTAGGTCCCACAGAGAAAAGCCGATCAGAATAACTACTATGAAAGTCTTTATAGAAAAGGCACAGCTACAATGTGAGTGGGAAAGTAACAAGCAGAGATGCCAGGTCAGGACAAATAACATTGTAGATTCTTCATTTGGATTTTATCAGGGATCTCTAAATATATAGCATGAACATCAGACCATATGTAGCATCAATATTCTAAGCATGAATAAATGGTAGACTTAAATATGTAAGATAGATTCGGTCGAGAAAAATTGTCTACCACGACACAGTGAATCAAATTTATAAACAATATTCTAAGCATGAATAAATGGTAGACTTAAATATGTAAGATAGATTCGGTCGAGAAAAATTGTCTACCACGACACAGTGAATCAAATTTATAAACAATATTCTAAGCATGAATAAATGGTAGACTTAAATATGTAAGATAGATTCGGTCGAGAAAAATTGTCTACCACGACACAGTGAATCAAATTTATAAACAATATTCTAAGCATGAATAAATGGTAGACTTAAATATGTAAGATAGATTCGGTCGAGAAAAATTGTCTACCACGACACAGTGAATCAAATTTATAAACAATATTCTAAGCATGAATAAATGGTAGACTTAAATATGTAAGATAGATTCGGTCGAGAAAAATTGTCTACCACGACACAGTGAATCAAATTTATAAACAATATTCTAAGCATGAATAAATGGTAGACTTAAATATGTAAGATAGATTCGGTCGAGAAAAATTGTCTACCACGACACAGTGAATCAAATTTCCTTGCATCTTTTGTATTGATTCAATAAATAATGATAACTCCTCATTTTAGGAATTTAAGCAGAAACTAGCAATAATTTTTACTGTAATATAAAAAGAGAAACTTAATATAATTACTCTTTTTATATTATGCTCGAAAGTTATTGTTATAATTATTTTGACAACCGTTGATCATGATTGAAGAATATTTAGGGTTTCTTCGATGATGATGGAACGTTATTGCGTTCACATTCACACAAATTACCCTGGAGAAAACATGAATTTATTCTTCATGCAGCTCTGGGTCAAATTGTAGGGTCAACTGGACTCTCTGATAAAAACTGTTCTGAATTCAAAATCATGATGAAAAGAACAGGAAATCATTTCAATATCTTTCCCAAGAAGTAATAATAATTCACAAATAATAAAGCAAAGGATTTAGTAGAGAATCATGATCGCCTATGAACTAAAGAGACATGATATTTTAAAAAAGATTTTTGGGTCTAATTTTCTATATTTTTAACTGTTTTCTTTTTCCAAAAATTGGTGTGGGCCAAGGAATAAAAGAATGTTGGCTTTCAATATCGCCATATTCTGTATATTACCAAAGCGGGCGATTTTCTTGGTAGCCAGTTGTTAATAGGATGGAACTTAGAAAAATGCTTCATTATACATATCTATTTTTTATCCCAGATCCCAGCCATCATGAACCACAAATTGCTTAACTGTGAACCCCATATGGCTCATGATTCGAACCACACTTGAATATACTAAATTTTCATAATAGCAAAACAACATCGTCTCAACTTTAGTAGGCCAATTGATTAATAAATAAATCAATTGGCCTACTAAAATTGAGACAATGTTGTTTGACTATTATAAGAATGTACTAACCTACGTTTAATTCGGCACAAGACCAATTAGAAAAAAATCTGTGAATGAAGATTGAGTTGCGTCAATCTTGTTGGTGAAGAGAATTTGCCTAACAAAAAAACTGTATTCTCTTCTATTTTTGCTTGGGCGTAAGCACCGATCACTGCCAATGATTATATATATATATATATATTACATTATATATATATATATATATATATTACATTTTAAAAGACGACTGTGTAAAGAAATTAATAAGAATTAATTAACAACAAATCACTTGAAAATATTTAGGGAAGTGGCTAAAATCGCTTGGGCCAGTAGATACTGCCGACAGTTTTTACAAATCCTTACCCATTCCAAACGTAAAAATTTAGGAATATTTAAGAATACTTAAATTTAAAAACATAAGAAAACTTGTCAACGAAACAAAGAATGCCCAAATATAAATTATATATATATATATATATATATATATATATATATAATGGCTAGCTATTCGTATTCGTGGATACCCGTCTATCAGGGAGACTAGCTAATCCCCGCTGCAGACGCTTGCTCAGGCACACTTATTTTTGTTAAATACCCACAGAGCCCAACTTTGGTTTGTATTGCAACTATGCTGAGTGAACTTTAATTAGTTTCTAAGAGAGAGTGCATTATCCGGCCTGAACACAACAATCCGAACAAGGCCAGTATATATATATATATATATATATATATATATATATATATATATATATATATAATATTACTGCTATGAGTCGTCAAAAATTACTTTTAATTGCCAGCCATAATGATAATAGCTCAAAAATAAAAATAAAAAAAGCGGGCTAGCTAACCGGTTTCGCACCTCGCTCAATAGAGCTAAATCTAAATGAATAAATAATTATTTAAGAAATAAAACAAGATTTAAGGGGAAGAGAAGAAATTCCTAAATGGAAATGAGTTGGAGGCCAAATATATGTTCCTTCTGTTTCCACAGAAGAGGTTTTAATGACTGAATATAGATGGCTTCCAACACTTTAAGGTGGTAACTTGAGTGGGACATACTTAAGATGGAGAATGCATTCACACTAAAATCAGCATTTTATGGTTATTTATAAGGTGTTCCGGATAAGCAGACCCGTATGTATTGGTCAGCCTACCTGACGCAGAATAATTCAAATTATGGAATTTTGTAGGTACGTGTTTTTTAATTCTCGAATCTAATCTTTGGGTAGTTCTCCCTATGTAGTGCAATCCACAACTACATTTAAACATATAAATTAAAGAACTATTATGATGTAGGGGGAAGAACATCTTTCCTTATAGAAGAAAAGACAGATTTAGCAGAAAA
>JBBBDQ010000902.1:1590000-1650000 GCA_037127315.1 Ascarosepion bandense
TTCCATGACTTCAATATAGATGTTTTTTCTCCTAATTTAATTATTATCATTATTTCTTTAGATTCAATGATAAATGTTTTATGTTTTATATTTTTCAGTATTCTGTCCATCGGAAAAGGAAAAAAAAATACAGGTTGTAGTAAGTACTTTCAAAAACTGGTCTTTGTTTTTATCGTCATTGAACAGCAGAAAGCTTCTTTTTTATATAAATAAAAACCTTTTTCATGTCTGTGGTTTGTAGACAATTTGTAATTGCAGAGACACATGTCTGAAGGGTCAATGTAGAAAGCGTTACGTTCCTCGTAGGTAGGTAGGTAGGTAGGTAAAGGATAGGTGGGGAGAGAGGGAGAAAAGAAGGCAAGCGTGTTAGTATTGAGATTGGGACTTGAAAATGAATTTCATCGTTTAAGACGAAGAATAAAAGCCTTTGAAATACATTGAATACTGAAAATATTTTTTCTAAAACTAATGGAAAATTATAAATTGAAGTAATTTAATAAAGCGAGCTCAACTCTTATTTGTGTATGTGTGTCTATGTATGCGTGCGTGTGTGTTTGTGTCAACATGAAGCACTAAAAAATAATTATATACACGAAACTGGTTGTCCGTCTGTGTGTCTGTAACACGTAAATTATAACATCAGATGCTGTTTTGTCATGTATATCGACTATTACGTACCTTATATATTCATATATTATTAGGTACCTTATGTAAGGTACCTAATAATATAAGAACATATAAGGTACGTAATAATCGATATTAACTTGGCGGTTTTTCACGTGTATATTTTTCTGAAATGAGGTATTATAACTATTTACACCATTTATATTACTCGGACTGTTGTCCTTATCTTTATTGCAATATTCACGAAGTTTCGGTCGTCGTACGCTCATGTCTTCCTCAGGTGATATTATTTGAACTTTCGAACTCAACTCTTTATTTAGTCCACGGGGGAGGTAGATTGTTCCCATTTCGCGTTTCATGACTTTGGACATTTCAGTTTTAGTTCATTGATAACTAAACTCTCCAATTTTTTGTTTCCATTGGATAAAAGTGTTAGTCAGTTACTCCAAAAAGTGACTTGGCCCAAAGACTTGTAAGTTTAATAGCTGGCCATAGCAGAGTATACAAAAACTTGAAGATTGTGTCTCAGAATGGGGAAAAAGTTCAGCCGTGGCCCGCGCCACCTCAGGTTTTTTTGGGGGGGTGGGGCTTTACAGTAGGGCTCATTCTGTACAAGGCCCGGGAACCACTCGAGGTAGAGGGCTACGTTAAGGAGTAGTTTGTATGAAAGGGGGAGATAACTCTACATTTGAATAGATTAAGATTGTAGTGATCAAGAAAACATCCTCTTGAGAGTCTATTCCACAAAGCAGTGATACACGGGGGAAAAACTGTTTGCATGTAATTTACTTTTCGTCGATGGAATACGGGTGAAAATTGGGTGGTTTGCTACTATATAAAGGAAATGGCGGGTCCTGGGCGTGAAGGTTAGACCTAGCAGAACCAAGGAATATAGTTTGTCCGAGCACTTTCCACGGAAGTAGCGGGTGAGAAACTCACCACATTCCGCTTGTGAGGGAGAAGTCGAAGGGTAGAAAATAATTCTTCTCTAACAAGGACTCGGAAACGCTTTTGAACTCACAAGACTGGAAAGTGAGGACTGTGCAGCTCACGTCTAAATATGGCAACAGTACTCCGGTCTGATCTGGCTCTTATAAGGGTAGAGGATAGCATGAGGAGTCAGGTACTTACTGGAGCGGTACAGTCATCTTAACTGCATTTTTATTAATGGGTCGTATCTATGATTGCTTGTATTATTTTTGGAATTGTATAATAGCTGAGACAGTGACATATTTCTGACAGTACCATAAATTAATGTTTGATATTAAGTAAAAAAACAAAAACGAAAAATAAAAAAAACAGGATTTAGAATGCTGATTTTCCAAGACTTCTGACTTGGAAGATCGGCATATGATAAACTCCTTACCTTTCAGTTCCCAGCCGATTTCAATTTGTTTATATCAACGCTACTAGATGTTACCAATGATATCAATTCTTAATTGCTGATTGTAACTTAGCATAAATGTAATTATGTTTTTAGCTTTGGTCCAGTTGTTTCTAAACTTCTCCTGGCTGACGTCGCCTTGCTTACCAGATGATGTCCCTTGTACTTCTTTCATACGACAATATAAAAACACTTTATTTGTATTTGTCATGGTGGCATCACTCATTACAACAGATTGAACTCTTTCTACAACTACATATACTTCCCCACACAAGAGAGAGAGAGAGAGAGAGAGAGAGAGAGAGAGATCAGCATAAGCAGATCAGCGGAGAGCGATAGGCAAGGATAGCCAAAACTGCTAACGTACGACTATTGCAAGTCCCAATTATAGTATTACTTCCTAACACGTATTTATTCGTGTATTCTTGTATTTTGCTGTGTTTGATATATATATATATATATATATATATATATATATATATATATATATATATATTGTGTGTATTTTGGCAGCATTTTTTCATTAATGCAGGTTTCATTGAATAATATAGACAAGTTTTGTCTATTAATTTTGTGTAGGATCCGTTCATACCGTCTGATATATATATATTTGTTATTTCCTATTTTGGCTGTTGTTGTATTATTTTCTTGCTGGACTCTTAACCGGGTTCACGACAAGTGGCGACGAAAAATCGAAAAAATTGACGCGGAGAGGATTAAAAAAGAAAACTACGTTTTTCACGTCAGTTGCCCACGACAAATGGTGAACAAATACATGCAGAGAGATAAAAAAAAAAAAAAAGGAAATACAGCGTCCCACACGACAAGGGGCCATGAAGACTCAAAAAATCCACGCTGAGTTATAAAAAAGAAAAACATCGTCCTACGACAAGTGACGACGAAATATTCAAAACATTACGCGGAGATAAAGGCATTTTTACAACAGCAGTTGCAACCACAAAAAAGCGACGAGGAAACTCAAAGAATTCCCGTTTTTGAGCTTCAGTTGTCATACGAAGTGGCGACAAGGTTAAAGGAAATATCTCCCTGCACAACTACGTAAAGAAAAAAGTTTTTCTTTTCACCTCCTCACAAAAATAAGTGAAAAAATGGAATTCCAAAAAGCAATTGTTGAACTGTTAAAAAAACAATTCAAATTCCAACAAATATTGGAAGAGAAACAAATAGAAATACATAAAAAAAGAAACCAGACACATAGAGCTACAAGAATTAATACTAAAAGTGATAACAAAGGACAGAACAGCGTAAAAAAGTCTACATTTTCTCAGAACGCAGTATGGAACTCAGTTGAAGATTTTAAATACTCTCCTGACGAGGATAAAACCTTCAAAGACTACTTTAGGAGATACGAGGACTTTTATAAAATTGACTGCGAGACATGGTCAGATACAAAGAAATTGAGGTTGTTATTAAGAAAACGAGGGACGTCCGAGCATACAAAATTCGTTGACTACATATTGCCCAAAAAGACCAACGAATTAACTTTCGAGGAAGCAGTGAAATGCTTAACAGAACTGTTCAGCCGGAAGAACTCACTTTTTCATAAAAGATGAAAATGCTTTAACCTAACTAAGAAAGACGACGAAGACTACACCTCATTCGCAGCAATTGTAAATAAACACTGCGACGATTTTAAACAACAGAAATATACAATTTTATTCTCCCCAACCAAAAAATCAAAACAATTATGAATTCAAAAAGAAACCTCCTCCTAGTACATGTTATAGATTTGGAGCTCTTTACTGGCACAAAGACTGCATGTATCGTTATAAAACTTGTTCAGCATGCAATAGAATAGGACACTAAAGTTCGCATTGCAGAACTAGAACTAGAAACAGAAACAGGGTAAGAGCTTCCAGAGGACGGAATAAACAGAAGAAAATACGTAGTAGTAAATTCTGAACAAAAGGATTAAATTCCAGCTTGATTCAGGCTACGATTTGACTATCATTAGTTTACAAACATGGAGAAAAATGAATAAGTCCATTATACTACGTACAAACAAAATTGCAAGATATGATCAGTAACAGGAAAAAGAATAAAATTCGAAAGAATGGTAACCACGAATGTGTCCTTCAATGGAAAAACAAAAAAACTCAAAATGTTCGTTCTAAAAAAATACTGAGAACCTTATCGGAACCGATTGGATGCAAACATTTGACTTATGGGACTTACCTATTAATACTTTCTGTCAGAAAGTAGAAAGTAAACCTACAGAAGCAGAGAAATTAAAAGAAAAACTAAAAGAAAAGACGACTTCAGTAAAAGTACAAAGAAAAAATACAAGAAAAAGACAATAGTCTCTCCGACAGTTTTTCGCTTTACGACAACGTATTAATGTATAATGAGAGAGTCGTAATACCTAAGACACTGCAAAAAAAGATACTAAAGGATTTCTATAAGAGACATCCTGGAAAAAATCGTATGAAAGCTTTAATGAAAAGCTACGTTTATTGGAAGAACATGGATGAAGACATCAGGCTAACAGTAGAAAAATGTAAGAATTACGCTCTAGCCGAAAACTGATCGACCATGGTCGAGGATCCACGTAGATTATGCAGGACCTATAGACGGATTTTATTATTTAATCACACTAGACAGCTACAGCAAGTGGCCGGAAGTTTTTCGCTACAAGAATCCAACTGCAGAAAAGACTATCAACTGTTCGCAAGGTTTGGGGTAGAGAGATTCGTTGACACTAAAAAGAGCGTTAAGAAAGGCATACGGAATACCAACAGAGAAAGCACTGCAACAGTTTCCACATAGGATTACCCCAAATAACAACACACCATCAGGACTGTCACCGGCAGAGGTGATGTTTGCGAGAAAAATAAAATTTGTCTTCGACAAATTACTACCCAAGTAAGACAAAAACAGCCAACGTCATTCGTACCAAAGAGGACCTTCAGACAAGAAGAAATAGTATATAATAAAATGTTTAAAAACAATACGTCCTATTGGGAAGCCGGTATAATAACTAATAGGATTGAAAATATGCTATACATGATTCAAGGTCCAGAATGTACACAAAGAAGGCACATAAACCAAATAAGGAAAAGGCGGTTGGACGAAACCAACACACCATCGCAAGAAGAATAAACTATGGACACGATCTTTGGTACGTTCGAATTACAAAGACCCCAAACAGTACGTGAAACTAGAAAATCTGATAAGAAAGGGAAGTTCACCGAAAAGAAAGAAATATTAAAGCTCCCTACATAGAGCCGAGTTCGAATTCCAGTTGAATCCATTGTATTCACTTACGCGCAAATACCATTGGGAAAGGTATTAATCCGTCTCTTCCTTTCAGTTATGGGTTAAATATCAGGGCAGATTGGGTTCTATAGCCTTGGTCGGCAACCAGTCTACCGCAGAAAGCAATGGCAATCTACTGCGGGATAATCTTCTGCCCAGTCAATCATGTCTCTTTCGAGACATAATCGCCCAAGCGTGTATCGCGTATGGCACTTAACTGACTGACTGACATAGAAAGAAAAACTTGGGAGGCGGGGTCATGGTGGCATCCCCCATTACAACGGATTAAACTCTTTCTACAACTACATATACTTCCCCACACAAGAAGTGGCAGAGAGAGAGAGAGAGAGAGAGAGAGAGAGAGATCCGCAGGAGATCAGTATAAGCAGATCAGCAGAGAGCGATAGGCAGAGATAGCAAAGACTGCTACCGTACGACAATTGCGAGTCCCAATTATAGTATTACTGCCTAACCCGTATTTATTCGTTCTACTAATAGTTTAATTAATAGTGTTTAATATATATATTCGTTATTTCCTATTTTGATTGTTGTTGTATCATTTTCTTGCTGGACTCTTAACCGGGTCCACGACAGTATTAAATATTTTAAAAATTTTAATTTACTAATTTAATACTGTATACAAAAATACACCTTTCGGTTCTTCTAGTGTCATTAAAATGTCTCCAGACGAACATCCGAGGCTATATCGATACACCTACAAACGTAGAACCTTCGCCTCTGCAGAAATAGGGTGTCTGATCCGACTGTCGTGTGTATCCAGATAACGCTAGCAAGGTAAAAATAAACGTTCGAACTTTTAAATTCGGATAAAATATAAACTAAAACCAAGCGTTTGTGTATAATTTTTATGTTAATCTTATTTTGTTTTGTTAATTTTAATTTTATTCATTGTCAAGCACACATGATCACTCATTAACTTAGATTTTGTCATAGATATTTAGGAAAAAATAAACAGCGGGGGGGGTTATTACTTAGATCTAATGCCACCTTGCTGGTCATCGCTTTTTCTAATCACACTCCACAGCTCCTTTTTTCCTTACCTCCCACATGGATCTTTAAACTGTCTTAGGGAAGGGGCAACAATTTTAAAAATTCCAAACTTAGTTTAGTGCACAAATAGTTTGGCGTTTGAAATAGCATTTTTAACAATTAAAAAAAATCGTTAAAAAACGCTAATAGCCATTGATGTTGACAGGATTTGATTTTTACGGTATTTTTAATTTTTACGGTTATTTTAATACTAGCAGTATAGCCCGGCATTGCTCGGGTGTAATGAAAGCTTTAAAACTAATCCATGATCCTGGGGCTCATACTCTTTGGACGTTGGCACGAAAGACTAAAAAGCAATAGTTGTTTCCAGTTAAAGCGAAACCGTAGGCTGAAAGAAAAATGAATGGATGTAAGTCAAATTTTAATTTCCTGGTATCGATATCAAATAAGTTTTTTTCGTCGTAAACTGAATTTTGAAGGCTAAATAAGTCCTCTGAGTAAATAGTATCATGGCTGAGACAAAGAACTACAATTATACCTACTTAGAGCTAAACCCAAAGCAAAAATAAAATAAAAGGGCTGAAAAAACTGATTTTGATCTTGCCTTATATATATATATATATATATATATATATATATATATATATATATATATATAATCGATTTTCTGCACTATTGTAAGAACTGCAACTTTGAAACTTCTGGATATCGTTTCTTATGTCTATGTCTATGAGTGTATCAAATTTGATTAAAATCGGACCACTCCTACTATAACCCGACTTTTTCGATTATCGATTTTCGATATTTATCGGGGGTACCTCGACACAAAACCTAACTAAGAACACTCGCAGACACTTATAGTACAACTATGTAAATTTTCAAAAAAATTGGTTCAGCCGTTTCGGAGTCTATAGATAACGAATACACACACACACA
Source organism: Ascarosepion bandense (assembly GCA_037127315.1). Classification (NCBI taxonomy): domain Eukaryota; kingdom Metazoa; phylum Mollusca; class Cephalopoda; order Sepiida; family Sepiidae; genus Ascarosepion; species Ascarosepion bandense. Next base: position 1,597,232 of record JBBBDQ010000902.1, read on the forward strand.
CACACAGACAAAGTTCCATTTATAAATAAGTTTAGATTTAGATGAACGAAAAACATTAATTTTAGTGGAGGAATCTACGGCTACATTCTTGGATCGAATGTTTTCCTTTCTTTCATATAACAAATCGACAATAATTAATGCAGACTCATTATACAGATTTGTAATGTATATGCCGCCTATATTCTGACGCTTAAAATTAAATCAAACAGACCAAGATGGCATAAATAGCAATACAATAATACATATCTCATCTACGACTATATGACGAAACATACGGATTTTGAATCAAGAACGCGGTTCATATGGTTGATGTCTTCTAAATCATCACACATATTCGTCTCGATTTAAGTTCAGATAAAATATAAGTAATATTACAACAAAATAATGAACCCTTTGGATCAGAACGCAAAATATATGTTTATAAAATTTATAAATCTCTGTATAGTAGAGGTTTATTCTTTGTTTCCTGTTTAAGATTGAGTTTCCGGTTCCTTCCGGTTATTTTTTTCATTCACTTTCACTTCCAGGAGCCCTCTTGCATCTTCGTAGCATTATCATTATTGCCTTGTTTGTGGTGGATTTATTAAAATTGAATATAATTCCACTTGTTTTTTAATATTTTTACGACATTTATATACGACCCTTAACAAATTTACAACGCATTTAAACCATATAATCCAGGCTTAAGTATTAAATGAAGCATTCTTTTTTTCCCGTGTATCAAGACTATAATAATTAACTATAATTTTGAGAAGTGAAAACTTCTCTAAAATATGATGGAATGTTGAAAAATGAGCAAATCTTCATCTAGTATCAAGAAAAAAAAATGAACTTTAGGCAAAATAAACACACACACACACACACACACACACACACACACACATATATATATATATATATATATAGAGAGAGAGAGAGAGAGAGTGAGAAAGAGAGAGAGAGGAGGGAGAGAGATGAGTTAAAAACAAGTTGGATCTAACGTGTGGTGTTCATTAGAGACTTATGAATTCATCAATATAAAAAATGACGGCAAAATATTTATATCGATGTGCCGTTTAAAATAACAGCAACATATATATTGATGTACGTACTATTGAGTATCTTACATTAAGACATAACAAAATAAGCAAAATAATTTAATGAACAGTAGGGTAATATATCATTCATCCATGGCGGTTATTGAAAATCTTCTTAAGTTCGACATTGAGTGAATCTAGGCAGCTTTCAAGTATCACTACTTATTCAGTTCTCAACCAAATTACAAACAGTTTACAGAATTATATAGGACACCCTTATAAGGAATATTTTTTAAAGTTGTTAAGATCAAATATTTAATGATATGACAAGAGAATTTCTCCGTATATTTTATTGTCGCCGAACTCGCCATGAGCTTATTCAATCATTAACTAACTTAAGAATTAAGATGTGTCAGAAATTTCAAATAGAAAAAGCGTGACATCTTCACGGGTATTTGTAGTAAAGAAAAATAATATATTTGTTAGGTGTTTGCTAATCAATTTGAAGTTTGACACAAAATTGTATTTCTGGAGCATTCTGTGAGAACCAAGCTCTATGTCATAGCAAACTTTCTAAACAATAAACAGCCATGAGAATTCAGGTCACTGGGTACAAAAAGCAACAAACCAGATGAATAATATCACCTGTTTATGATTGGAAAAAAATGCCGCCAAAAATTTTGAAGAAACAATAAAAGCATAAACAACAGATAGATGAAAACAGGATTTTTCCCCTTCCGATGTTACTTTCAGCTTCACAAGACATTCATTACACTTCAATAAGACGAGAATAGTTAAAAAAAAAAAAAAGAATCATATACACACCCCAAAACAATCGCATACAAAGTAACTGATCGATAACATCAGAACCAAAGTGAAAAGAATTTTAAAATAATTTTAAAAAAAAAAGTTTTTATATCTAATTATTGAGTCAGTGACGAGATGTACTTTTAAATTGAAGATTTCACTCAAAGACTGATTTTTTTGTTCATTGCTGTTTTTATTTTTATCTAAAGAGTTCTTTTGCCCTTTTCTTCTGGACATTTTGTTAATTTCAAGCTTCTTTCTACTCATGATCTTTAATTTAAACAACGTGCGATCCAGAACTATTTTGAGTGTAATCTCCCTATTTCTTCTTTTCTTTCCTATCAATTAGATAGATAAATCACACTTTTCTATCAATCAGTTACATAGATAGATAGAAGATTTTCTAAACGTCTCTTAGATATGGGACAAGGCCAAAAGTATGGAGTACCCACTGAGGATCTGCACAGTTGTAATAGGTTCTGGCGAGACAAGCTTGCTAACCATTACACTAAGGTGCCCAAGATAGATAGATAGATAGATAGATAGATAGATAGATAGATAGATAGATATGAACAGTTTGAGATAGATAGATAGATAGATAGATAGATAGATAGATAGATAGATAGATAGATATTTGATATGACAGTAGATAGATAGATAGATAGATAGATAGATAGATAGATAGATAGATAGATATGAACAGTTTGATATAGATAGATAGATAGATAGATAGATAGATAGATAGATATGAATAGACAGAGATAGATAGATAGATAGATAGATAGATAGATAGATATGAACAGACAGTGATAGATAGATATATTGATAGATAGATAAATAGATATGAACAGACATAGATAGATAGATAGATAGATAGATAGATAGATAGATAGATAGATAGATACTGCAATGCATAGACAAAATTAGATGCATAACTGGATCGATAGTATGTCTCAGACTGAATTAGATAAATAATGAACAAATTGAGATAGATAGATAGATAGATAGATAGATAGATAGATAGATAGATAGATAGATAGATAGATAGAAAGAATCAAGCGAAAAGAGAGCAACAGACAGAATGTAAAAGGCAGACACAAATAAACAAACTAAAATGTACATTAATCAATATAAATTTTATATATTATTAATAAACTGAGATTATCTTATTCGTTGTTCACACGATAAAAGACCCAAGAGCTACTCAGGGTAAAAAGGCAAGGGAATGAGTTTGTTGTATGAATTCAAGAGGACTAGAGTAAGAATTGCAGATTATGCGTCTATTCCGGATAGATAATTGTTGTCCTGAGACTTGAAGAGGTAAAGATTGTAGTGATTGAGGAAGCATTCTCTCGGGAGTCTGTTTAAAAAAGCAGTGATTCTTAAGGTGAAACTATCAAAATAAAACTTCCTCCGAAGAAAAAGAGAGTGGTTTGTCGCAGTGTACAAGATATGGCAGATCTTAGCTGTGGATTTCTGAACTGACGGATCAAATGAATGTAGCTCGTCAGAAAATTTGCCATGGAAATAGATATAGAAATTATGTTTCCTCCGTAGGAAAGTGGTTGCAGCGTAGAAAATAATTCGCATAACCAACCACATGGGAAAATTGTTGCCAGATCAAGAATTAGAAGAGATAACAAGAATACAAACTTTACTATGAGCTTCAAAGAAAAGAAAATTATGGAGAGCCATGATCGACAAACAAAGCAACAACAAAACAACAAAAATAGACAACATTTTACATAGATTAAGCCAATTGTAAGATGTGAGCTGTAATTGTGAGTACAATGTTTTATATTTATTTAAGGCATGGACTATTATTATGTCATTTTTCATCATAATTCGATTTCTGCTATGGTCGCACTACCTACCAAGTCTGCTGGAAGCCCTAAGGCAAGTCGTGGTGTTGTTATGGCTCCATTTCATGTTTTTTCTATCTCCCCTAACATCCCTAGCGTTACATAGACAAAGTTCTTCTTAATGCGTGGGCTGTACTTAACAAGACAATTTTTTGTACATCTCTGAAGCTGGGGTTTCCAGGGATTCTTTCAATGTGTTGTTTTGTTCCATTTTTATCATTCCAACTGTACCTACTATCACTAGTACGATTCTTGTTAGTATATAAAAGACAAGCGAATCCAGAGCGACAACTCTGACCAAAAATTTAAGACATCTTCAACTTGCTGACACCAATAAGAGTAATAAAAATCAAACTTTATAGGATAGATCATCCCCCTCAGTAGAGGGTAGCGAAAGAGTTACTAAAGAATACATTAAACAAAAAAAAAAAAAAGATTTTACATTTGAGATCCTTTCTCGCCTATTATTATTATTATTATTATTATTATCATCATCTTTTTCTCTATTTGCTTTCTGCCTAATACAGTCCCTGACCGAGTCATTATATGAGACCTATGGTAAGGCAAGATAGTAAATACATGCATTCTGTTTTAAAAGAATTTTGATGTTAAGTGATACTGAACATGTACATTCAACTGATTCATTTTTCACGGTTTATCAACTTTTTCGGGTGATTTAAAGTCAGAAAATATTTTTAGATTGCAAGAATGTTTTTAGATTAAAACGATTTAGTGACACACGTCTTACTAATTAACCCATAGCTGGGAGGCGAAAATGTTGATTCATTCCTTTCTCTGTAATACTGTCATACCTTCCAGTGTATATACTCTCATATATCTTACTATTTCTTCAAGGACATGAGTGGGCAACTAGACACTAACTGGTTAATCGTCTCAACATATTATTCCCATAATCTACATATTGGGTCTGATGTATAAGATTGGAGAGTGTATTTAATGGAAGGTATGTCAGTATTATAGATTGCCATGAGACGAAAATGGTATGAACATCACCCTGGAACTTAAAAACATTTCTGTCGTTGTGCTCTCGGAGTTTCCTCAGGTGCATATCGATCTTGGACATTTGCCTTGTGGTTTAAATCGTTGGTTTGTGAATTTGATGACATTGTGATTGTGAGTTCAATCCCTGGGCCGGGCAGTGTGCACTTGCACTCATTCAAAATGGGCGAGCAATAACTGAACAGTACTACATAAAAAAGAACAGTTAAACAAGATATCCCTAGACATGAGCAGTGAAACCAGAACAGTCTACGCCCGTCGATTAAATAAAGAGTTCAGTTTTCCCTGTAGGTTACCCATTTAAATGACATGTTGGGTTTTCCTTTATAAATATCGTATTGCTCTTGATAACATCCATTGAGCTCTCTATACACATATAACACTTAATATTTTATATTAAAGTTGATCTTGTTGAATTAGCCTCGCCGTTTACGGACTTAACATCTCTCTCTCCCTCCCTCACTTCCTCTCTCTCTCTCTCTCTCTATATATATATATATACATATATATATATATATATATATATATATATATATATATATATATATAGCTACTCTAGCATCTACGCATCGTTCATTCAGTAATGAATTAGAACACTCTAACTACTGGCGTTATGTATATATGATATATCACACGCTAAAAGTCTGCTTCCTTCTACCGAGCGCCCATAGCTGAGAGGCAGAATCGCCGACTGACGCCAATTCGGTCGGGTTTCAATCCTGGGTAAAAAGCAATCGGATGTCTAACTGTACTGATGAGCTGTAATACAGCGAATCAGATCTGTCTGTGGGTGATTATATATATATATTGTAAGGAAGTGAAAGAATAGATATGTAATATTATAAAGAAGTGAAAGAGCAGATAGATTAAAAATCTATTGTTCGTCTCATTTATTAGGAATGATTTGACAGTATTATGTGAACACTGTAAATATTTCATATTAATATTTAAATAATTATAATGTTCACTTATAATTTATGCTCTAATATTACGCAACAATTATTTTAATAAAATTAATGACCCACACAATATTTATTTGGTTTCCATAATTCCAATATACCTTTGTATAACATAATGACTTAATTCAAATTTTAACCTAAACAATTTAGTCCCTTGAACAAATACAGTAGTATAAAAATTAAATTTAAAAAAATCTAAAATCTGTCCTGCTGTTAAAAACCAATGTCTGCACTTTTAAATAATATATGTTCTTTAAAAGTATCTTCTTCAGACAAATAAAAAAAGTATCATTTTTTCTTCATGCGACTTAAATGTTCAACTTCATAGTTCAACCTAATTCTGATTTTGATTGAGTAATACAGACGCACCCATAATCACATTGTTTAACTTCCTCCAACCACCACTCCATAACTTTATGAATAACCATGAATTCATTTTATATCTTCTAAAAGAAATCATTTTCACCATTTGTTTTTAAAATATCACCTGAAGAAGAACAATAATTTTCTGAAACATGGGAATTTTTGTGTAGTGCTATGATGCTTATATAAAGCATTGAAATAAGAAAATTACAATATATATATATATATATATTGTAATTTTGTTATTTCAGTGGTTCATAAAAGTATTATATCCCTACACAAAAAGTATCTTTTTCAGGTTTCAGAACAATACTGTTCTTCCTCAGGTGTTATTTTAAAATAAATGGTAAAAATAGTTTATTTAGAAAATATAACATAAATTCATGGTTATTTGGAAAATACCCAGACAAAATTAAAAAGTGTCATCATTGATATTATACTACTTTGTAACTTTTCGCGACACAAATTTTCAACTCCATAGTTCAACTTAATTCTCACTTTTGTTTGAGCAATACACCTGCAATCATATTGTTTAACTTCCTCTAACTACCACTTCTTAATTTTCTAAATAACCATGAATTCATCTTATATTTTCTAAATAAATCATTTTCATCATTTACTTTAAAATATCATTTGAAGAAAAACAGTATTGTTCTGAACCATGAAAATCTTTGTGTAGTGATATAATGCTTTTATGAATAATTGTAATAGCAAAATTACAATATTAAGTTCTACTTTGTATTGAGCACTTTTTATAAAAGAAAATGCATGAACAGTGGGTTTTAATCTATCTGTTCTTTCGCTTTCTTATAATGTACATATATATACATAGAGAGAGAGAGAGAGAGAGACAAAGAGAGAGAGAGAGATGGGGGAATTGTATGACAAAATGAAAAGTAGGCATGGATTCGTTGACATTGTCATGATTAAAAAGCCCTTTGAACGAGAGACGCTGTTGGTTTCAAAGATTTTGGAATAATGTTTTGCAATCTAGCCAAATTCATCTATATTCTTTTTATACAGAGTAGTGCAAAAGTCTGGACCCGTAGGCCACGAAGATATCCGGATTGAAGTCCTATGAATTTTTCTTATCGGAACCATAGCAGAAACCTAACACCCTTCGAGAATGGCAAGAGAAGTGGTTGAAAGCGTTTGAAAAAAAAGATAATTACGTAACATTTTTACATTCTAGAAAAAAAGAAACATGTTAAATTAAATAACAAAATTATCAAAAGAGAGAGAGAGAGAGAGAGAGAGAGAGAGATTACGTGAATCACATTAGATCAGTTATTCGTATCAATTTAATGCTATAGCATTTTTCTAGGCCAAATTCCAGGTCGTTGTGATCACTGATTTATATATATATATATATAATCTTGGTAACTAACCTTCGCCACGTCTCTCTTTCCTTCTATCTGCTCTGTGAGTATCATATTCTCCAAGCCCTATTTCCTGATTACATGTCCCAGGGTTAACAAGAGAAAGGGCTTGTTAAGAGCTACAAGGAATAGGGAGATGTGAAATGTCAAGATCGCCTGTGTCGTGAAGGGACACAGTACATAGAACAACTTATCCTCTAATTCATTATCACTTTTCGAAAACAGTTTTGTCTTTTTTATCATTATAAGATAATTTTATAGTTATTATTCAATTTTTCCCCTGTTTACATCAGATTTTGGTTGGTTATTGTTAGCGATGCGTTCCAGAAATATTCCTCAACACTCGAGCACCTTCCTCAATATCGCAGTTCTATGGACAGTCTTTCAACTTTGACATTTTCATTTATCCAGTTTTGATTTTGGTGCTTAGGCACATACGATTATAGGCCCATCCAGCGTGTTGGACAATTTCATTATTTCTTGGATGCGGTCCTGATAATTTTTTTTCATTTTTCAGTTTCATTTTGGTTTGCAATGTCTAAGAACCAGCTTTTCTTTTGCTTATCCTTTAAAGTCTTTTTGTTTAGACCAGTGTCGGTTTGGATATCAAGATTACGGAATATCTTGTTTATGTCTGGAACAGTTAACGTATTTGTTTACATACCTGAATGCATTTTATCGAACGAGTTTTTATTATAAATATTATCTATCATTTATTTATCAAACACTTACTAGTTTGCTGATTTTTTGCAATGACAAGTTTCAAAAGCATAAAAATGGCAAAAATAAAAGGAAAATCCCAAAGAAAGCTACAGTGTGTGTTCATATAAACTTATGATGACTTTTCCTCAGGTGTGCATTTCGTCGGTGAATTTTCACCGATTAAACAAAGCTAACAGCACAAAGCAATAATAATAATAACTGCCTTGAAAATTGCCAAGTATAATAACAGGGGTTTAAAGCGTTTCGAGCGTTTAAAGAGCCACAAGGGATAGGGAGAGGTGGAGATCCATGATCGCCTACGTCCTGAAGGGACAGGGCACATAGAAGAAGAAGAAGAATTAAAATCTTCTGTTTCATCAATTTTAAGATTTTTAATCATATGAACATCGTAAGCGAATTTCGCACACTTTGTGATGAAATTTAAACTGCGCACACACGTACAAACACGAAGATATATATATACAAACACACACATATATGTATTTGCATAAAAAAAATAATTATAATAACAACGATAATAATAATGTATAAAGCAGTAATAATACGCATAAAATACTAGACATTCTTTTTCGGTGTAGTAAAGCTCTGTGAAACCGTTTTACGCATGATGTCACGATACGCGTATATTTGGCTCTGAATTTGAGAGTTCCAAAAGGATGCGAGGATAGACTCAACAAAACGTTGTCTACCACACTGACAACACCAGTTTTTGATAATGACTAAGTCAGTAAAAAGTACTCGAACAGAGACAAAATATAACAAAACAAAACTTGATCTTTGGAGAGTTTATCCACTAATTGGATTTAGATTCACATCTTCAAAAATAGGAAAAATGAAAGAAAAAATTAAACGAACATGACGGTGAAATTTAACAAAACTTGCGTAAATGAATTCTTAATGCCTATGTATATATACATATGTGTGTGTGTGTGTGTGTGTGTGTGTGTGTGTGTGTGTGTGTGTGTGTGTGTGTGTGTGTGTGTGTAAAGAGTGAGAGAAACATTTATATATTTAGGAGAACCATACACAGTGAGACGATTTAATGACTAAATTATTTATTTATTTTTCCTGAGTTGAAATTAGAGTAACACAATTTTCTGAATTTCCTTTTCGCTTTACTTGGCCTGTATTAGAATAAGCTTCACACACACACACACACACACACACACACACACACACATACACAATGCACATGCAACACACTCACAATACACACAACAGACGCGCACGCACGCACACACACACACAACACACACACACAACACACACACACGCGTGAACACACACACACACACATATATATATATATATGATTTCTTTTTTACTTTGGCACGTTTCACCGATTATCTGACGTTATCACATCATTGTGAAAGAAAATTAATTTTCTGACATAAATAGCGAGACATGACAAAGTAAAATAAAAATTATATTTCATATATGCATTTAATGCTCTTATTTACCATTGTGTTATATTCTCATCCAACTTTACACACACATACACATAGATAGATAGATAGATAGATAGATAGATAGATAGATAGATAGATAGGGGCAGACATTGAGATAGATAACACATCACTCAATAATTCCCGGGTCTGACATATAGATAGCTCCACTAACAAAGAATCCAAATGATTTTTACGTAGTACCAACTTTCAAATAGCAGGTGACAACATTTAGGCCCAATTGGATTATTAGTTCACAAATTGCAGTTATTTGAGGGAAGCTACTGTTGTAAATGTTCAAAACAATGGAAAAATCTGAATTTCGTGTATTGATAAAGCATTGCATTCTGATAAGAAAAATACTATTCAAGCAAAGCAATGGCTTGATAAGCGTTATTCGGAATCTGCCCCGTTAGAAGTAACAGTTAAGAAGTGGTAGGTTGACTTTAAACGCAGTCGTACAGACACAAATGATGTTGAACGCTGAGGTCGCTCAAACTCGGCAGTTGTCCCAGAAAACACCAAAAACATCCACAAACTCGTTTGGGCCGATCGTAAAACGAAGTTGCGTGCGATACCAGTTGAATATATCAGAAGATAGTGTATTCACCATTTTGCATGAACATTTGTCAATGAGAAAGCTCTGTTCAAAGTGGGTGCCGCGTTTGATCACAGTCGATTAAAAACAACAACGCGTCGACGATTCAGAGCGTTGTTTGCAACGGTTTCATTGCAACAAGAAAGAGTCTTTGCATAAATATATGACAATGAACGAAACATAGATCCAATAATTCACTCCGGAGTCAAATCGGCAGTCAGCTGAGTGGACAGCAAAGGTGAAAGCCATCCAAAGCGACCAAAGACGCAAACATTAGCAGGCAAGGTTTTGGCCTCCGTATTTTGGAATGCGCAAGGTATTTTGTTCATCGATTACTTTGAGAAAGGAAGAACCATAAATAGCGAATACCTAGCATTATTGATGTGTTTGAAGAAAGAAATCGCAAAAAAACGGCTGTAAATGAAGAAAAAAGTGATCTTTCACCAAGACAACGCACCGTGTCACAAGTTGATCGCAACGATGGCAAAACTAAATGAATTGCAATTTGAATTGCTTCTGCATCCACCCTATTCTCCAAATCTGGTCCCCAGCGACTGTTTGCAGACCTCAAAAGAATGCTTCAGGAAAAGAGATTTGTCTCCAATGAAGAAGCGATATCGGAAACTGAGGCGTGTTTTGAAGTCAAAGACAAATCGTTCTACAAAAAAGGCATAGACTTGTTAGAGAACCGTTGGAATCAGTTTATCCCCCTAGAAAGAAACTATGTTGATGAATAAAGTCGAATTTTTTTGTTGTTTTATTAGTTAGCCCCAGATTTATTGAGCGATGTGTTAGATAGATAGATAGATAGATAGATAGATAGATAGATAGATAGATAGATAGATAAGTATGTTTGTGTGTGACTAAGTTAAATGACTAAATGGGAAAACATTTGAGTAACACTTATTCAAAGGAATGAGGGTTTTATTAATGGAATCAGTTATATATGTCAGGTAAGTGCTACACGTGATACACGCTTGAGCGATTATGTCTCGAAAGAGACATGACTAACTAGGCAGTAGGTCATCATTACTTTCAGTGGTAGACTGATTGCCAATCAGTCCTGCTATTTAACCCATAGCTGGAGGAAGAAGCAACGGATTAATACCTTTCCCAAGGATATTTGAGCGTAAGTAAATGCAACGAATTCAACTGGAATTCGAACTCTGCTCTCCGATTTCTCGTTCCACTGCACTAAATCGCACTTCATACATGTAAAAAGTGAAAAAAAAAGTAGTGGAAAGAAATGCCAAAAACACCAATTTACATTTTTAAATTGAAACTTTTACATTTATTTTTTATTTATTTTTTATTTTTTTTACTAATGTTTTTAATTATGCCACATTGGAGTCGTACAAATTTTGAAAGAGAGATGCAGTGTTCGATTGTACCCACAATCACTCTGATATATATATATATATATATATATATATATATATATATATATTCGCTGACAGACCTGTTTCTCTTTATCACAGCTTATCGCCACGGTTAGACATCCGATTGCTTCTAGCCAGGATTGAAACCCGACTGAATTGACATCAGTCGGTGGTTCTATCTCTGAGCTCGGTAGAGGAAGGCGGATTTAGCATGTTGTTTACAATGTAAACACACGCCAGTAGCCGTGTGATTTACTGCATGAACGATGCGTAGATGTGTGAGTAGCTAATGTTTTTTAAAGTATACCATTTTTCTGTATGTATGTATATATATATATATATATATATATCGCTCATTCAGTAATCAATTTGAGCACTCTAACTACTGGCGCATGATACATCATACGCTAAAAGTCAGCCGCCCTCTACCGAGCGCCCATAGGTCAGAGGTAGAATCGCCGACTGACGCCAATTCGGTCGAGTTTCAATCCTGGGTAAAAGCAATCGGATGTCTAACCGTACTGATGAGTTGTGAGACAGCAAAACAGATCTGTCTGCGGATGACTCTACATATATATATATATATATATATATATATATATATATATATATGTATAGCTTAGTCCTTATACACACAGATCTAAAACGGCATTATTTTCAATAGATGTCTAGTAATTTTCGTTAAGCGTGCTACTACATTGGCAAGTTGGTTTTATTATTTACCGTTGAAGTAGCGAGGTGCAACCGTAGGTTCTACTCTGATAGTTTCTTTTTTTTCCCCCCACTTCTCGCCTGTGGATCTCTCTTCTGATTTCTAGCTTCACCGCCACCCACAATCTTAAAAATTTACATGTAACGACAATCGCCATTTTGTCTTCCTGGAATATATTCTGTTATTGCCCTTTATCCTCAGTAATGTCTCCTCATTCTCTTTCACTCTTTTCACTCCCAGCAAGCTCCTGATTCCTAGTGGCGTTATCGCTTTGCATGGGGTGAAATGATTTAAAAATCAAGGTCAGACTCAAGAAAAATCGTTTCTTCCCTTTTGGGCTAAAACCAAAGCGTAGTATCTGTTCTCTCCTCGTGTTAAATGGTGGGAGGCGGAGATTCTAACTGCGACAGAACCTCCCTCATTTTATTAAGAGACGAGATTGAGGAGACTGGGCAAGTTTTGTCCTTGACCTATATGTATATGCATACATATAGCCTTCCACTCTATATAACAAAATACTTCGTATCACAATGACTTAGCGTGGAGGTCATGTAAATAATGCTTCTCGGCCTTTTGGCAAGGATCGATGCGCAGTATCTGTTCTCCACTTGGTCCCGGGGAATGCAACCTAAAAAGTATAAAATAGTCTGTGGAATATCGACGCCATCCTGACAATGGTCGCGTGAAATGGGCAATTTTGAATTGGCCAAATGCAGATCAACATCCAAAAAACCTTGTGTCACATCTTGCCACTATGAAGAGGTAAGAACATAACCTGAAGTGAGTTTGAGAAACAATGGAGTGTAAATATTATACGTACAGAGAATGAATTCAACAAATACAAAAAATAAAAATGGCGTAAGAAAAGAATACACTTCCTCACCGGATATATTAAACTAATACAACGATATAAACCTATACAACGATGACACCCAATGAAAACTAGACGTCTTACCAGGTTTATGTTGGCGGACATAATCTTTATAACATAAGATACAAAGATGACACTGTGTTAATCGCAGACACAAAAAGAAAACTATAGAAACTCCAAGACCTCGTAGTAAATGGAAGTGAGAAGAAAGAACTTTCAATTGTAGAGCAGCAGAATGTGTTGTTGTTTACAAAATGGACCGCCTAAGATACGAATTACAGATTGGAGACGACAGAATAAAGCAAGTACAGAAATTGATGCATCTGGGAAGTGATATAACTGATGACAGAAAAATGTGAGACCGAAATTCGAAGGCACATTGAAATAGCGAAAAAGGCTTTCCAGAAGGATTCAAAAACAGGAAAGTTTTAAGACAAACAAAGGGAAGAGAGTTAAGTTCTAAGTTATATCATTCTTTCAATCTGGAAGTGAAAGCTAGACAATTTCTTCACAGATGAAACAGGAAAGCAGTATAAAGGTAACCCTAGACGTTGATGCTTAGAATAGAATTAATATATGAACATAGACAAAGTTTTAAGGAAAAGGGGAACAAAATAAACACATAATGAAAATCCTAAATAGGCAGTTTAATTTTTAGGATAGTTGGATGTATGTTGTGGTGTAATGGATATCGGCTCGGAATGAGAAATAGGAGAGAAGAGTTCGAATTCTAGTTGCATTCGTTGCCTTCACTTACGCGCAAATACTCATGACTCCATCTCTTCTCCCTCCAGCTATGTTTTGAATAGCAGAACAGGTTGTGTTCTATAGCTTTGGTTGGTAACCAGTCTACCACAAAAAAATGGCGATTTACTGAGGGAAAATCTTCTGCCCATTCAGTCATGTCTCTTTCGAGACATGATCGCCTAAGTGCGTATCACGTATGGCACTTAACTGACTGAGTGAACAAAGAAGGCTTGGAAATTTTGATCGTCATAGAAAACTTGAAGTTAAAAGTGACAATTAAAAACCGAGGATCACGTTTCTGTTGCCTCAAATAATAAAGAAAAGAGTAACATTCAAAGACACTTCTAAAATATCTCTAACACTGGACAAAATTTGGCATGGAAAACTTTCACCCCAGTCTAATAAATACTTTGCCTGCCGGGCAAGTATGAACCTACAGAAAAAAAAACGTCAATGCCGGAGAATCTATTAAAATAAGTTACGAAAAAGGGAAGGGTAAGAAGGAAATAGTCAAAAGAAGGCTATCATAAATTTTGTAGATAAACTTATTTTTTACTTATATGTATACGTTAAAAGATGTATAATTTGCATAAACGTATTTCGCTGCATGGATGTATTAAAGTATGTATAGACTTTATACATATTGAAAAACGCAATCCCAACCAAAAATATATTCGAAAAAATATTCTGATATTTGGTCAATTTGTTCAGATTTAGTGAATTGGTTCGGGATGAGATTCTTTCACGAACTCAAGTATACATTGCTCGGGGCGCATGTGTGACATTTTACGCTTCTCCGTGCGTTTCGACACGCGCATAATAGCTTTGGCTTCAACCTGAATCCGAATCGACTTAACTCGATAAGAACGGGCTGTCAGTGTCTGTGCACGCGTTTGCAAACAACTGGAAATATTTCGTTGTTAAGCAATTACTAAAAGATAATCTGCGCAGCGGTTTCGCCACTTATTTTGTGGGATTTATATCTTCCATATTCGTCGTATGATAACATGGTAATTGGCAACATGCGTGGAGAAAGACAAGTACATCTAGAGACGAAGATTGAGATCAGCAGCTCTAAACTATGATAGAAGCTCTGTTGGGAAGATAGAGAGAAATACTTAAGAATACCGTTTGTTAGGGAGAAAGAGATAAATCCACAAAGACATTTATTATGCACATACTGAAGGAGAGAGAGAGAGAAAGAGAGAGAGAAAGAGGGGAGAGAGCCCGCACGAGGGAGAAAAATACGTACAAAGGTAGGAAGAAGAGAAGTTAGAAAAATAGTTTCAGCGAGAGTGTAGGAGATATAGACCGATTAGAAAGATGGAAAGATACAAACATATTTAGACACGAAGATACAATGATAGATAGATAGATAGATAGATAGATAGATAGATAGATAGATAGATAGATAGATAGATAGATAGAGACAGACTGGGATAGATAGATAGATAGATAGATAGATAGATAGCTAGATAGATAGATAGATAGATAGATAGATAGATAGATAGATAGATAGATAGAGACAGACTGGGATAGATAGATAGATAGATAGATAGATAGATAGATAGATAGATAGATAGATAGATAGAGACAGACTGGGATAGATAGATAGATAGATAGATAGATAGATAGATAGATAGATAGATAGATAGATAGATAGATAGAGACAGACTGGGATAGATAGATAGATAGATAGATAGATAGATAGATAGATAGATAGATAGATAGATAGATAGATACAGACTGGGATAGATAGATAGATAGATAGATAGATAGATAGATAGATAGATAGATAGATAGATAGATAGATAGATGGGATAAGACAGATAGATAGATAGATAGATAGATAGATAGATAGATAGATACTGATAGAGATAGATAGATAGATAGATAGATAGATAGATAGATAGATAGATAGATAGATAGATAGAGACTGGGATAGATAGATAGATAGATAGATAGATAGATAGATAGAGACAGACTGGGATAGATAGATAGATAGATAGATAGATAGATAGATAGATAGATAGATAGATAGATAGATAGATAGATAGATAGAGACAGACTGGGATAGATAGATAGATAGA
This sequence comes from Ascarosepion bandense, assembly GCA_037127315.1. NCBI lineage: Eukaryota > Metazoa > Mollusca > Cephalopoda > Sepiida > Sepiidae > Ascarosepion > Ascarosepion bandense. The sequence goes on from JBBBDQ010000902.1 coordinate 1,613,203, forward strand.
TAGATAGATAGATAGATAGATAGATAGATAGATAGATAGATAGAGACAGACTGGGATAGGGATAGATAGATAGATAGATAGATAGATAGATAGATAGATAGAGACAGACAGGGATAGGGATAGATAGATAGATAGATAGATAGATAGATAGATAGATAGATAGATAGATAGAGACTGGGATAGATAGATAGATAGATAGATAGATAGATAGATAGATAGATAGATAGATAGGATCATGCAGTGATAGATAGATAGATAGATAGATAGATAGATAGATAGATAGATAGATAGATAGAGACAGACTGGGATAGGGATAGATAGATAGATAGATAGATAGATAGATAGATAGATAGACATAAAGGCATATTATATATATATATATATATATATATATATATATATAATATGCATGTGTTTGTGGGGGAAGGGGGCAAGAAGCCCAGCCCCAATGAATGAGAGTATCATAACAGTGGTCTCACGAAACTTCGAAGTCGGTATGAACCTACTCAGTTAAAGTGACAAATCCTTTGAACTAAAACTATTAACGCTCTATCTCCACCCCGATAAAACAAAAACCTGCTTGCTAAAATATCATTAATTCATCAATAAAACTATTGAAAAGACAGTAACCTTGGCGCTAAACATTATCATAACTCAACACTATATATATATATATATATATATATATATAGAGAGAGAGAGAGAGAGAGAGGGGAGGGAGAGAAAGAGATTAATGAAAAGTGACTATTACATATACAGATATATAAATGTAAATATATGGAAAAATTTATGCTTCACAAAATTCTTAACGATGCTTATATATTTTGGACACCCAATGAGGAAAGACGGCTTGGAAAATTTAACACTCACAGGACCTAATGGCGACAAGAGGAAACATCAAGTAACCTACTTGACGAACCTGAGTAAATGGATAGTAGAACAATGACAAAGAGGGGTGGCAAAAAGACGGGAAGTTGGGGTGAGCCATGATCATCAACGTCCAGAAGGTTAATAGTACATAAAATAAGACTGATACACACGCACAAATTCTTATATGAGACTAATAAAATCTAGTATTCCAAATTATGTAAATGTTTTAAAAACTAACAAACAGAACGAAACCCCGCTGATAGTTTTCGAGTTGAGTTAAATTTACATTCCTATTACATTGAAACACCGGTTCTTATACGATCACCAAATTTAAGCAACGTCAGGCTTAGTCAATAGCTAGATGGGTAACTGCTCGGATGACTGTCAAGTGCTGTAAGTTTGGTAAAGTAGGCAGGATTTTTAATCGAAGAACCTATATCTAATTCCATTTATGGATTAATAAGTAAGACTTGTAGCATTAAATGGATGGGCGTTGTGGTGCAGTGGATATCGACTCGGAACGACAAATCAGGGTGCCGAGTTCGAAGTCCAGTTGAATTCCTTGCATTCAAATACGCCTGGTTCACACTCCACCCACATATATTGAACAGGTGAAGAGGCTCATCCCTTGTTCCCTGTTTAGGATGTGGTTTCCGGCTTTCTCTTTTCCAATCTTTTCACTCTTAAGTAGCCCCCTGCACATCAGTAGCGTTACCGCCTTGCTCTGGGTGATATGATTTAAAAAAAACTCTTGGGAAAGGTATTAATCCGTCTCTTCCCTTCAGATATGGGTTAAATAATAGAATAGATTGGGTTCTATAGCCTTGGCTGGCAACCAGTCTACCGTAGAAAGTAATGTCAGCCTACTACGGGATAATCTTCTGCCCAGTCAGTCATGTCTCTTTCGAGACATGATCGCCCAAAGCGTGTATCACGTATGGTTTACCTAACTGACTTACAGTATCATTATCTAAAAAAAATCTTACAATTTAAAATATTTTCTGGCTTTAAATAATCTTTAAACGGTTGATAAACAATACAAAGCGAATCAATCTCTCTCAGAGTTTCTACTGGCTCGAGAACTTTGGTCAGATTATGAAAAGTGGTTTGGGCATAGACCTTTTCAGCACGATCTTGTTTATATGGGCAAATTGCTGCCCAAAAGTTTAGAGAACTTATCGTTCTTGATTGCATTCTAGCAGAAGGAAAAAAAAAACATTGACATAAAATGATTTTTTCTTAGAAAACATTTAGGAAGTTTGGGTGAAATGTCTGAAATTTTTGGAAAATTTTACAGGTGAAGCGATTGATCAAATTGACCAAATCTCTTGCAACTATCAGATATAACTTCTAATATTTGTCTTCATAATTCCTGATTCTCTCATTATTATTATTGTGTCATTTTTCATCATATTTCGATTTCTGCTTTGATCTCACTACCAACCAAGTCATGTTTTTCTATCTTCCCTATCATCCCTAGCGTTACATAGATAAAGTTTTCCTTAGTGTGTGGGCTGTACTTAATAAGACAATTTTTTGTATATCTCTTAAGCTGGGGTTTCCAGGGATTCTTTCAATGTGTTGTTTTGTTCCATTTTTTATCATTCCAAGTGCACCTACTATCACTGGCACAACTCTTGTTTTCAATTTCCACATTTTTCCTATTTCAATTTCCAGGTCTTTATATTTTGACAGTTTTTCGCTAATTCCTTGGTTGCTATGTTACAATCTGCTGGACAAACCATATCAATTAATAGACAAGTTTTCTCTTTCTGGTTTTTAGCAATAATGTCTGGCCTGTTTGCTTCAATTTTTCTGTCTGTGTAGATGGTGTAATCCCATAGAATGGTTACATCTTCTATTTCTGTAACCGGTGCTGGGTGATGTTCATACCAGTGTTTGTTTACAGATTTTCCATAATGTTTGCACATTGTCCAATGTAAATATTGCCCAACTCTATCGTGGCGATTTTTATATTCATTTGGGGCAAGCACAGAACAGCCTGAGATTAGGTGGTCTATTGTTTCTTGGTGTTTATCACAAAACCTGCATTTTGGATCCATATTATTATGCATAATATTTGCCTGAAAGTTTCTAGTGAAAAGTTTCTAGTGAAAAGACTTTGGTCTTGTGCTGCAAGTATAAATCCTTCAGTTTCAGACTTTAATCCAGATGCACGTAACCATCGATGAGTATTAACTTTGTCAACATTGGATTTATTGGCACGTTCTGGATATTGGCCATGCAGAGGTTTGTCTTGCCAGCGCTGTTTCATCTGTTCATCTGTTCAAGAGCTTTATCTTTGGCTTTCATTTTCATATTTTCAATAGTTGGTTCTTGGCTTCTGTTTTGCTTTTCTACAGAATCTACTAACTGCAAATCTTGTTTGTATTTAAGAAAGAAAAAATATTCAATAATAAAATTATTGAATATTTTTTCTTTCTTTTTTCATGTTGCCTTACTAATTGTATCATCCAATCCTTTGTATGTTAGTAAGCCAATAGTTGTTGTCTTGTATGACAATTCCAGCTGAATAAAACCTCTTCCACCTTCTTTACGAGGTATGTATAGACAGTCTACATCAACCTTTGGATGATGCATCTTATGCTTAGAAAGAAGCTTTCTTGTTTTAGAATCCATTCGCCTGATGTCGTTTAGAGTCCAGTTTAGTATTATTATTATTATTATTATTATTATTATTATTATTATTATTATTATTTCCTTTGATTTCTGTTGTATACACATTTCCTTCTGGGTGCCAACCAGAGACCTATGACTTAAAAAAAAATTATATTTCACTTATTCGTTATATATACCTAACGTTTCAAATGACTTTTTAAAAATAAAAAATAAAAATTCTTGAAGCTTTCTTTTTAGCTTTAATTGAAAGCTAAATGGTTTAATTTACTATTTCCAGTAATCAAAATACTCTGATGTATTGACCGGAATCGATTTTCTTTTTTTTGTGGGGGGTGGGGGGGCGCTTAAATTGAAATTGGCTGTTTTTACACATTTTGATACATTTGTAAACAAAAGTTAATACTCGGTTTTAAAAAATCATCCAAAAATAAAATATACTTTTCTGAAACTTTATCAAAGGAATATTAACTGATTTAAAATATAATTAATCTGATTTGAAAAAAAAGTATTAATTACATTAAGCTTCAAATAACAGAAAAATAGATTTTTTAAACTAAACAGTAACGATGATTACGTAACTCGTCAGTTGTTAACTCATTACTCGTCACTCACGTCAAGTACTGAAAGAAGGTGTTGACACATTTTGGCGGAAATTTTATTTGTTAAAATTTAAGGAAATGGTGTGTGAACCCCTTTTTTATATAATTAATTACTCAGTAATCTTAAAAATGTTGGAATGTACGCAGTTGATACAGTGCTGATAGCTGACACAGAAAAAAAACTACAAGACCTCCTAAAAATGGTAGATGAAGAAAGTCAAAAGAAAGGGCTACAAATAAATTACAAGAAAACTGAATGTATGGTCATCAGCAAACGAAGGAGCCCCAAGTGCCAATTACAGGTTGGGGATATTAAATCAAGCAAGGACAAAAATTTAAGTATTTGGGAAGTGTTCTAACGGAAGACGGAAAGTGCGACACTGAGATCCGACGGCGAATTGGAATAGCCAAGGACGCATTCCAGAAGCTGACCGGAGTATTAAAAAACAGGAAAATTTTGCTATCAACAAAGAAGATAGTAATAGATTGCTATGTCATGTCTGTCATTCAATCTGGCAGTGAATGCTGGACAATATCTTCGAAGATGAAGGAAAAACTTGAAGCAACTGAAATGTGCTTCTACAGAAGGATGCTGCGAATATCATAGATCGAGCAAGTGAGCAATGATGAGGTTTTGGAAAGGATGGAAACGAAAAGGAAATTAATACTGAGCATCAGGAAGAGACAGCTGAAGTTCTTGAGACATGTAATGAGGAAGGAAGGCTTGGAGAATCTGATACTCACAGGTCAGATAGAGGGGAAAAGAGACAGGAGAAAGCAGCGGGTAACATATTTGAAGGGCCTGAACAGGTGGATGACAGAGCGAGATTTGGGCGGGGTAACAGGAGAAAGTTTGCTAAGAGCCACCAGGGATAGGGAGATGTGGAAAGCCATGAATCACCTACGTCTTGAAGGTATATGTCACATAGAAGAAGAAGAATTTCAAATTTATATTAGTCATCGCTCTTAGTTTCTGATAATGTCGTGTATGGTTAATTATACTGTAAAAAGGGAGACGTTATATAATATTTTATATGCATAAAAAAATAAAATTATTTTAAAACTCTTGGCGCAAAATTATTTGTATTAAGCTTTTCAAATTATGCGGAGTAAATATAGTTTTCACTTAATAAACACTAGCCCGGCGTTGCGCGGGTGTAATGAAAGCTTTAAAACTAACTCATGGTCCTGGAGCTCAAACTCAGCCTAAAGAATATGTGTGTGAAGTTTGGTGAGAATTGGATAAAAATTGTGGATTTGTATGAAGGACATACAAACAGATAAACAGACACACAAACATCTTGCCTTTTATATATATACATTATTGATTTTCTGCACTATTGTAAGAACTGCAACCTTGAAACTTCTGAATATCGTTTCTTATGTCTTTGTCTATGAGTGCATCAAATTTGATTAAAATCGGACCACTCCTTCTATAACCCGATTTTTTCGATTATCGATTTTCGATATTTATCGGGGGTACCTCGACACAAAACCTAGCTAAGAACACTCGCAGACGCTTATAGTACAACTGTGTAATTTTTTTTTTAAATCGGTTCAGCCGTTTCGGAGTCTATAGGTAACGGACACACACGCGCGAGCGCGCACACACACACACACACACACACGCGCGCACACACACACACACACACACACACACACACACAAAGTTCCATTTATGAATAAGTTTAGATTATCACTTAACCGGAGAAATGTAATGCAGAATTTTAAAAGATTTATTTATTATAAATCATTAAAATTAAAAATTGATAACAATTCTTGTAAAAATTCAATATTCATTGAAAATTTATTTTGTTTCTTAAGACAATAGTCTCCTTAAAAATCTTATTTATAAAAGCAATTAATTTTTTTTTTTTTTGTAATTAAATGTCACAGTTTAATTGTATTTTTTATTTTACGATTCGGAGCAGATTTTTGGGAAATAAGTAATAGCTTGAAAAAAAAAACTGTTGATTTACATTTTCCCAGGAGCCCTCCTTTTAAGTAATAAAACAAGTTTTCGGATATAAATTTAATTTCTCAAAATTTCATGAAAATTAAATAGGGTGTAACATATATAATATATATTTATATATGTACTAAGATTTAAAAAAAAAAACAACAAAAAACAACAAAAAGCAAACAAATGTCCAACAATAATTTATTTCATTTGGGAAAACATTCTGAAAGTTTCGTTATAATCCGACTATTATTTTATTTTTTCAAGAATTTCCAAATCAATGTTTTTATCCGAAAAAACGCCGCAAAACATAAATTGCTGATCAAAAAAAAAAAGAAAATTTTCAACCAAAATTTTAAATGTGCTAGAAAGGTTTAAAAATTTTAATAAAATAATAAAAAATATATTTTGGTCTTTCCTCTTAATAACATAGACATGTTGACGATGAACATTTGTTATTGTTATGTTTGGGGACTTTTTTCATCATACAATGTTAATAGTCAGCGAAAAAGTGAAGGTTTATAGATAAAGCTCTTTAAAACGTGTGAGCTGTACTTGTGAGTACAACTTTTGTATTTCTTAAAGGCATAGGCTATTATTAGGAATCCCCTTCAATGAGTCTATCGAAACCTATTTCAATCAATCCGAGCGCTCCATTCACCACTGGAACTACTCATATGCCACATTTTTTATTTTTTAGATTTTAACTTCAAAATATTGTATTTTGATATGTTTTTTCAAGATCTTCAAGGATAGATTACAATCTGCAGGGACTGCCATGTGAATAAGAAAGCACATTCTTGTGGTCTTTGATCACGATGTCTGGGCGATTAGTTTTGATTGTTCTGTCTGCGTGGATTGTAAAGTCCCATAGAATTGTTACAGGCTCGATTTCTGAAACCTGGTCTAAGTGGTGTTTATACCAGTTTCTTCCAGTTTTCTTCCTGTAAAAGTTACAGATTTTCTAGTGCAGATATTTGCTCACTCTATCATGCTGATATTATTTTTAATATTTTTCTTATGATTATTTCATAGGGTTTCTGTTGTATACACATTTCCTTCTGTGTCCCACGTAACGATTTTCAACTGATAATCTTTTGTAAAAATAAAAAACTAAGTTCACACACATTTTACATCGATACTGTTCTTCGTAATGTGCCATCTGTAATTGTGAGTACAGTTTGTTGTATTTCTTTAAGACATGGATTGCCAGAGATTACGTCTATGAGTCTCTTGGAACCTTTTCCAATGAATCCGAGGGCTCTAACTACAACTGTAATTATTGATGTCCTCATGTGCCACATTATTATTATTGTTGCTCTTGTTGTTGTTGTTGTTATTATTATTATTATTATTATTATTATTATTATTATTATTATTACAACTGCTTCTATTAATACTACGACTAATAATAATAATAATACTTTTTGCTTTTTATTCAGTACAATTCCTTACCGGGTCATTAGCTGAGATCTGGGGTAAGATAAATAAATATATTAATTTCATTGACAGAAATTCTGATGTTAAGCTTAACGTGTATTGTAGAATGTTTCGGTATTATTTACATTTATAATAGCCCCACCTCTTGTGTAAATAAGCAGTGTACACGGTGCAAACTTTTAATCTCTTGTAACTAGAGACTATTAGGGATCTTGATAATCTTCCCGACCAAGTGATTCTCAACCGGTGTTCCTCCTCGGAAGCCCAGGGTCCCGTAGGATGTCACTAGAGAGCTTCCACGAGAAACAATGACAATTAGGCTAATGCATTTTTGAGTAATTTTTATTTAATTTTTATACATGTACGACATATATATATATATATATATATATATATATATATATTATTATATATTTTATCTTTCTCATATATATTTTATTATACGCATCTATTATTTTTATTATATTTATTATTATTACTATTACATACTTATATATACATTATTACTATTATTATATATATTTATTATTATTATATATATATATATATATATGTGTTATTCTTTTATTATTATTATTACTATTATTATTATTATTATTATTATTATTATTATTATATATTGATATATGTGCTATTTTATTATTATTATATACACATATTATTATTATTTGTATATATAAATATATACACATCTTATTATCATCATTTTTCATCATAATTCGATTTCTGCTATGGTCGCACTACCTACCAAGTCTACAGAAAGACCTAAGGCAAGTCGTGGTTGTTGTTATGGCTCCATTGCATGTTTTTTCTATCTCCCATAACATCCCTAAGGTTACATAAACAAAGTTCTCCTTGGTGTGTAGGCTGTACTTAATATACATGCATACATACATATTATTATTATTATTATTATTATTATTATTATTATTATTATTATTATTATTATTTCCTTTGATTTCTGTTGTATACTCATTTTCTTCTGGATCCCAACCAAAGACTTAAACTCAGAAATGGCATCTTGATATTTTCCACTGATCATTTTTGCAAAAAAAAAATTATTATTGATTTGGCTTAGATTTTAGCACTTTAATGATAATCAATTTAGTTTCTGCAAAAGTCAAATTTCACCCGATTTCAAATTCCAAGAATTAACTTTTTTTTTATCAATTCTGTTACAGATTGTCGAATTATAAATCTTTAATTAGTTTTTGAATGCTGTTGGTTCTATTTCAAATATCCGTATAGTTTTAAAATTTTATGAAAAGAAAAAGGTCTTAAAATATACTACGCTAATGTTGAATAATTATGCTTAAAATGTATTCTTTAGGTAAGATAAACACACATCGTACTTTTCTGTGAATTCCGATTCAAATTAACTCAAGTGATTACTATTATTATTATTATTATTTGTTGTTGTTGTTGTTGTTGTTGTTGGTGGTGGTGGTGGTGTTTGCACTCATTGAGTTTTCCCACGAGCAATGATTGGCGACTTTGAATGAAGATCAAGTGACAGCTAGTCTTCTTCTTCTTCTTCTTCTTCTTCTTCTTCTTATTATTATTATTATTATTATTATTATTATTATTATTGTTGTTATTGTTGTTGTTGTTGTTGTAGTTGTTGTTGTTCCCGCTGCTACTGCTGCTGTTGCTGTTGCTGATTGTACACTGTTTTCTCACGAGCAGTTACTGGAGACTTCCAATGAAGATCAAGCAACAACAAGTCTTGTTATAATTATTGTTAATGTTGTTGTTGTTGTTGTTGTTGTTGTTATATACTAGTTGCATTTTCCCAAAGATTATATATAGTGAGTTTCGCTGGAGGTCAAATGACAACAAGTCTCCTCAACACTCCAGTTCTCTCGGGTATTCGAGGGGATCTTAGTAATTTTGTTGTTGCAGTAGGTAACGTTCTTCAGCGGGCAATTCTTTTACTTTATTATCTATACTTCACACCAGTAGGAATTGGCTGCTTTCACTGGATTATTATTATTATTATTATTATTATTATTATTATTATTATTATGTTTTGCCTTTACTTTGTGTAGTACAAACAAATGCCTCCAAGTCTAAGCTGGAGACTTCAAGAGACAATAAGATTTTGTGTATCAAAAGATGCAAACAAATGAAGTGGCATGCAAACAGTAAAAATGTAATAGTGGCCATTGTATGGAGAAAAATTTACGCAAGATTATTATTATTGTTGTTGTTGTTGTTGTTGTTGTTGTTGTTGTTGCTCATTCGTTCATTGAATGCTTATGTCAGCAATAGTTATTTGTTTACAGGGGAGATTAAGTGATAGCAAATCTAGTCAGTACTTCAACACTATTATTATTATTATTATTATTATTATTGTTGTTGTTGTTGTTGTTGTTGATGTTGTCATGTTAACACTGGAGATGGTTTGTGCTTATCGCTGGAGACTGAGTGACAACAAATCTGCTTAAATCTTTAGCAATTTTATCAATTCTTCGCCAGCGCAAGTTTTTTCTTTTTTTGTTCTTAATGAAGTATGCAACAAACACTTTGGTTGGATCTTCATTTGGAGTATTTTGAGAGTTCCGTGTGTTACTCATCAGTAGCATCATTATCATCATCTTGCACGTTCAGTCACGGGTTGTTCGTGTCGTTGAAATTAAACAAAATGAATATTATATCATCAAAATTTAATGCACACGCGCGCATACGCACACAAACACAAATACACCCCCCCACACACACACATATATGAATTGCTTTTTAGCAAGAAAAGGAGAGGACAATATTTTGCACTTCGGGTTCTAGCAAAGAAAGAAAGAAAGAAAGAAAGAAAGAAAGAAAGAAAGAAAGCGATTTAATTAACAACTATATAAGGTAACAAATATCTCTAGACGGGCTACTAAAAGGCAAAGAGACTAACAGCTGAAAAGACAACGTAAATACTACTAAGAGCCACAAGGGATAGGGCGACGTGGAGAGCCATGATCGCCTACGTCCCGAAGGGACAGGGCATATAGAAGAAGAAGAACGAAAAGTAAGTAAAGAGAAGTTGGAATAAAAGACAAGGGAAATGGACAGCGACGGGACGGGGTGGTGTCAAAGAATTATAGAAAAGACCTTACCATAAACTTGTTGGCCAGTACCGGTGTCTTCCATGTCGCCTCCTTCGGCCGGCATGATCACTATTATGATGGTATAATTAATATTATTATTGTTTGGATACGTCGGCACTAGCAATAAAAATCCTTATTCAAAATGATAAAAAATCCATCGAAAACGGAATAGAGAGGGTGAAATACGGACTATGAGAATGTTGTTGTTGTTGTCGTCGTTGTAATGATGTTGGAACTGAGATGGTGGCGGCGGTGGTGGCTGTAGTAGTAGTAGTAGTAGTAGTAATATGCGTTGGTTGCGGTGGTAATAGTTGATTGGTGATGGCGGTTGGGAATAGAAATGAGGGTTGATGGATGAAGTAGTGGCTGTTTAAAGATGGTTACAGAAGAAGGAAGCAAAAATAGTGGGGGTGGAGGTAATCAAAACTAAATAAATATAAAAACATTTGACTAAAAATAAAAAATAGGTTCTGCCTGTCTCGAAGAGTTAGATAACTGCGTATATGCACCTGGTGCCAACAGCCAGTGTTCAAGTCCAGGTAAAAACCGATTTTGAATATTGATTTTAAAGACGGTAGACTTTCCCTATTTGAATTATTGGCGCAGCACAATCTTCCTGTCCCAGTTTCATCCATTAGACATTTTGCCGTACGAAGCAGAACCAAGTAAATATTGAGAGGGATAGGATTATAAAACAATTGCAAAAATGAGTTTCTTATCTTGAGATAGTGGCGGGTCTATTCTCCATCAGAACCATTTTTTTACTTTTGTTTTTTATTTGTATTTTTTTTTGTTTTTGTTTTTTTGCTTTCCCTCCAATTTCTCTTTCTCTCTTGCTCCTTCTTTAACTGTTTCTTTTCTGTTTTTTTTTCTTTTTATTCTTCAGTTTATTCTTTTTCTTTATTTCTTATTTCTTTTAATTTACTGCTTACTCCTCCTTATCTATCTATCTATCTATCTATCTATCTATCTATCTATCTATCTATCTATCTATCTATCTATCACAGCGTTTATCGTTATGTAATTGTCACTTCCGTTCTTTTTTTCCTTCTTTCCTCGTGTGAAAAGCAGAACTTTTGTTTCTCATACCTTCTTCTTCTTCTTGCTATCTTTTTCTTCTTTTTGTTTCTCATACCATCTTCTTTTTCTTCTTTTTGTTTCTCAAACGATTTCTTCTTTTTTTTCTTCTTCTTTCTCATATCATTTTCTTTTTTTCTTTTTCTTTGTCATACCATCTTCTTATTACTATCCTTTTTTTCTTGTTGCTAATAATCGTACCTGTCTGCCATCAGTTATTACCTGTTGCTAATAATCGTACCTGTCTGCCATCAGTTATTACCTGTTGCTAATAATCGTACCTGTCTGCCATCAGTTATTACCTGTTGCTAATAATCGTACCTGTCTGCCATCAGTTATTACCTGTTGCTAATAATCGTACCTGTCTGCCATCAGTTATTACCTGTTGCTAATAATCGTACCTGTCTGCCCGTGTGTCTGTTTTATCTGTATTAGAACCATTTAGTATTGTAGGATTTTTAAATCAGTGATTTTTTTTTCTCGCACACAGTTTTGTCTTTCTTGTGTTTTTATATGAGGAAGCCAAATGGGAAAGTACACTCTCTGGCGAAACGCGTCGTTAACAACATTTTCCACTTTGTCTCATCATTTAAATAAACAAAAATAAATAAATATACTGTTTAATAAATAAATGGAGCGTGTAAATGGAGTATGCACTAAAAATAATGTTTAAAGTGATAATATTTGTGTGGGGGCATGTCTATTGAACAGGTTAAGAGGCTCATCCCTTGTTCCCTGTTTAGGATATGGTTTCCGGCTTTCTCTTTTCCGATCTTTTCACTATTACGTAGCTCCCTGCACACCAGGGGCGTTCCCGCCTTGCTCGGGGTGATACGATTAAAAAACAAAAACAAAAGTGTGTGTGTGTGTGTGTGTGGATTCCGAAATTGTTTTAGTCCGATCTACATCCTAAATTCAGTATTTCAATGAGTAAACATCAGAATACTAAATTTGAGAAGTGTGTCAGCTTGAGAACTTTTCACCGTCCCTTAATATTGCTACTATTTTCTGGAAGATGAACGAATTTTCCATTCACTTCAAATCTCATTTGGTTTCGTGCGTTATTAAGTTATCCTTATCTCAATCTTATCTTAAGTTTAATCAGCCCGCAAAAGTTCTTTTATTGAACGTAGGCCTTACCCGAATGTTTCCCTTGGCCGTTCATGGGGGCGGATTGGACCGTTAACCTATCGCGCCGGCCCATTGCCTATACCTGGTACTTTTTTTTTTTTTTAATCATATCACCCCAAGCAAGGCGGTAACGCCACTGATGCGCAGGGGGCTACGTAAGAGTAAAAAGAATGGAAAAGAGAAAGCCGGAAACCACATCCTAAACAGGAAACAAGGGATGAGCCTCTTCACCTGTTCAATGGATGTGGGTGGAGTGTGAACCGGGCGATAGTTTAGTCTATCTACTCCAATAAGCGGTCACTCATCTAGGGTACAGACAAGGTTCAAAACTGCTTAAGTAAACAGACGAGAACCGCTGTTACAACGTGCTATGGTTGTAAGCAAGCGATGCTTAATAAATATTAATTCAAACGAAGTTTCTCCTAAAATGGAATTGAAAATATGCGTGAGCGCGCACGTGCCTCTTTGTATGTCTATGAGTGTGTATATACACGTATAATAATACATATTATTGTATGTGAATGTGTTTGCATGCATGCGCGCACCTGGGTATATATATATATATATATAACAGGCCCTTCATCCATCTTTACAATTGTCTATAGATGTTCACAACGCTTATCTTCATCTCCCAAAACGAGAAAACGACGTAAGAATGATTGTACTGCACTAATACTTCAAATGAGGAATACCTATCAGTCTGGCTTAAGAAGCAGCATTCGAAAACTTTTTTTTTATCTGTACTAAAAAACCGGCCATAAATTCTAAGGAAATACAGGAAACAACATACACCCGACCAACCAAACAAGCCATATTTATCTATATGAAGTCCCTTGTAAGTTATATTGCCTTGTGCAATCTTGTTTTAAATATTTAAATGTTATTTTTTAATTTTAATTTATTTTTTTGTCTGTTATTTTTTTATGATTGTTGGATTCCCTCGGTTGCTATTAATTATGAAACGTTTTACTATAGCACCAACCCTCAACCCGATTTGTTAATCGTGGATATGCTTACCTGTACGTTGTGGGGCAGTGGATATCGGTTCGGGACAAGAAATCGGAGAGCCGATCTTTTTCGAGACATGATCGTCCAAGCGTGTATCGCACTTAACTGACTGTTGCTTTTCAATGCTGAGAAATTGATGCGACAAAATGAAACTAAGTTTTTCCATCCTGATTTTTTATTCGGTAATAGACATCAGCATTTATACTTATAACTTAATAAGAATCCCCACTTTTTTTTTCAGATTAACAGGAGTAGATAAGTTCACGTACCGTACGGCCCGCACTTCTTCCATGTCTATTGATAAATAGTAAAGGTTTATCTCTTGTTCTCTTAGCAGGATATGGGTTAGAAGTTCTGTCTTCTACAAGGGCGATCATGATTTAACTCTCTTAACGTTTTGGTGATCAAACTAATCAGTTCTAAATTCTGCAGCGTAGAATCTTTTCTCTTGCAATGGTCGCCCGATATATTAGCCCTTCGTGAAATCAACTTGAATTCTTCAATTGCTACCAATTAATTCTTGGTTCCAGGCTATCTTCCTTTATGCCGAAAAGATTCCAGTATTCAGATGCATGACCTTGGTGTCTACATCCGGGATAATCTTCCGATGGCCAGGGAATTGTGTTTCTCGAGGTCGCTGATTACTTTTTCACGTTCTTTCGAGTTTCGTTACTAAACTTTGTTATCACTCTCTTTTTCCCTTATCGCTCACTCTGTTTTCAGAACTGCAGTATATTAGACATAGTAACTAACAGTATAGAAAGGGCACTTTCTTTTCATCCATCTGCGAACATCTTTGTCTTCGGTAATTTAAAACCTCACCATGACAACATGGCAGGAATATTCTAAGATACTGATGTTGGCGGTATTCAGACATTACTCTTTTCCATTGACCAATTCCTTATTCAAATCGTGGATTTCACTACTAATTTCCATAGCAAAAACGAGCAAAATGGCTCTTTACTTGATTTATTTCTTACTCATCACGCCATTGCCTCGACTCGCAATACTACCCTTACCTTAGCTCTTACCACTCTGTGGTAGCCATTGATATTTCGTTCCGATCATCTATTAAACGCTTTATTCATAAGATATCTTTCTGTTACCAGCTGATTGGGAATCACTTCGTGATTTTCTTAGTGATGTTTCATGGACTAACATTTTCAACCTCTCAATTTCAAATTATGCCTTTGAGATTTCTACTTAGGTCAAAGCCAGTATAGACGTTTTTATTCTTTCTCATAAATACCAGATTAAACATTATTTCTTTCCATTGTTCACACCAGCCTGCTCCACGGTTATAACACACGAACCACTATTTTCGGCTATACTAGCGTGACGGCTCTTGTCACAAAAGATGCTTTTTCGTTGTTGCTCGAAATAAATGTAAGCGAGACCTCAAAGAAGCAAAGTCCCTGTTTGCAAAGAGAATGCGTCACTGCATAGCCTCCAAGAACTTTGGGTTTCGGGATTATTGGCGGTCATTTAATAAGGTATTAAACAAGTGCAAGGTCTGTATTAAACCCCTCATAAATCAATATGAAGTGTTATCATCCTCTATTGATAAAGCTGAATGATTTACCCGTAAACTCTCCTCAAACTCTTTTCTTGACTCATCTGGAGCATCCCTGCCCAAATGTCCTCCTAGAACTAAGTTTCTGTTTAGTGATATACATATCATCCCTTCCATGTTTCTCCTATTAAATTTAATCTGGATACCCACAAAGCATGTGGACCTGGATCCTGTTCTCTTTAAACTGTATAATAACTGCCTCGCTGCATCCTACTTTTTTGCCTGCTGGAAAGTGTCATCTGTTATTGCTCTACTTTTAAGAACTCTGGTGAGCTATCCGAGCCTTCCAGCTAGCGGCTTATTAGCCTTCATCTTATTTTTTGGAAACTCCTAGAGACCCTAATCAGTGCTGAAATGGTTCTTCATCTCTTATCGCAAGGCCTTTTCTCAGACAAGCAATATGGTTTTCGTTTATCCATGTCCATTGCTGATATACGGAAATTGCGGAAAGAGTCTATCAAACTCTAGATAAAAATGGAGTCCGAGCTGTATCGATAGACATTTCAAAGGCCATTGACAAAGTCTGGCATACAGGTCTTCTTCACAAGCTGAAAAGTTACAGTATCTCCAGATAAATTATTGAGTTGATCCACTCTTTTCTATAAAATAGTGAAATGAAAGTTATCCTGAACGGCCACTTGTCTAGATACTTCCATATTAAAGCAGGTGTTCCAGAGCTCTCCATCCTTGGTCCTACGGCATATTTGATTTTCATTACCCTTCCCGATCAAATTATCACTCAACTTGTCATGTACGCTGATGACACAACCATTTACTTCTGTTTCAATAGTAATGCTAATCGGTTCGACAAGAAAAAAATGGTAGCTGATGTCCAAAACGACGTTATTTGGGGCAAAAGATAACTTTATCAATTTTAACACGTCTAAAACTAAACTTCTCTCCATTATTTATCTGAGAGACTACTCTGTGCCTTCCATTAGCATGGCTGATGCTAACCTCCAGGAAAACCTCCATTGCGCCTTCTCGGGCTAATATTCTCAGTTAACCTGAAATGGAAAGACTATGTTGAATCCATTGCTAGGTCAGCTTCTAAGAAAGTTAGTTCACTGTATCATGTGGGACAATTTTTCTCTCTGGTATTGATCTTGCATATCTATGTCTACCATTCGTCCATGACTAGAATATTGTTGTCGCATCTATTTCGTTCCTCCTGCTATTTACCTTGAACTACTAGTTAAAGTCCAAAGAAGAATCCAATATATTATTGATCCTGATCAGGTGGTTCGGCTTCAATCACTTACCCACATACGTAAGTGTGCCTGTCTGTGTCTTTTTTTTTATAAATACTTTCATGGTAATTGTTTGGTTGAGCCCTTCGCTTTGATTCCTAGATTTTATGAATTTAAGCGCAGTATTAAACTGGCGTCAAGATTTCATCAATTTACAATTGGGCTGGTTAGATGTAGACATAAGTTCGATGCTAACAATTTTTTTATCGCACTTTTCGTTTGTGAAACTACCTCCCGGCTCCACGCTTTCCAGCCAACTTTAATCTGCAAAAAATTAAAAGCAATGTCAATTGCTGTTTACTGTCCGCTTGATTACACTTTTCTCTTTCCATTAATTATTAATGTTCCTGTTCCTTATTCTTCCACACCCTCTAACTTCTTGCGTCTTCGTGACTTTACTGCCTTGCCTGGGGGCATACCAATTGAAAAAATCAATCAATCAATCAATCAATCTATCTATCTATCTATCTATCTATCTATCTATCTATCTATCTATCTATCTCATTCTGTCTATATCTATCTATCTATCTATCTATCTATCTATCTATCTATCTATCTATCTATCTATCTATCTCATTCTGTCTATATCTATCTATCTATCTATCTATCTATCTATCTATCTATCTATTATAATCTGTCCCTATTATAATCTGTCCCTATTATAATCTGTTACTTTCCTATCTGTCTGTCTCTCTCTCTTACTTTTACTCTTATTCCCTATATATATATATATATATATATGTGTGTGTGTGTGTGTGTGTGTGTGTGTGTGTGTGTGCAAAAGTTTTCAGCGTTATTCATATTAAAAATCAGTTTACAAATATGTTTTCTGCTTCTAGTTTATAAAACAGTGGGAACTAAAACTTATATGATTTTTTGCGTTGTGTCTGCGTGTATGCATGTGTGTCACAGCTATCTGTCTGTCTGTCTGTCTGTCTGTCTGTCTGTCTGTCTGTCTAAATTTTTACCTGTCTCTCTGTCTCTGTCTACCTGTATGTTATTTTGTTAATTTCTTTTGCTTTCTCTTACTTTGTCTACATCTATCATTTTCGCTTCCAACTCATTTTTGTTTTTTCAATTTTCCTTCTTATTCTACTGTCTTCTTTTCGTTTTTGCTTTTTTATATATTTCGTTCTTCTTTCCATCCTGTTCGTTTTTTTTCTTCTCTGTTTGCCTTTCCATTTTCTTCTTTTGATCGTCTTTCAATTCTTTTTCATCGAATATCTCTTCTTCTCTTTTTCGTTTTCGCATCTACCTTACTCCCACTTTTTCTTCACTTTTTCCTTTACAATTTTAATTTCCAACTTACCGCATCTTTTTCTTTACAGCTACTACAGAAAGAACGATAGCTAGCTATCATGAAAGAAAAAAGAAAGAAAGAAAGAAAGAAATGAAGGTAGCTATCAAGAAAGAAAGTATCTATCAAGAAAGAAAGATTTGTAGCTATCACGAAAGAAAGAAAGAAAGAAAGAAAGAAAGAAAGAAAGAAAGAAAGAATTCGTTTGTTTCATCACTTCATTGATCGTTCTTTCTGTTTTAAATTTATTCTCTTGTGAAGGCTTGTTGCCTGTACTGGTGCGTTGTTTGAAAAGACAGACAACTTTATGTCTCAATATTCACATAAGGTGTTCATTCATACTTTTGAACACGCTACCTGATCGTATACCGTGCTATACATATAAACGGACGTCTTTCGCTCTTGTACACTGCAATCGGTCCTGGATCATTCAGTTTCTCTTATTGTTTTCGCCTCTGTTTTAAGCATCCAACCATCCGGCCAGCAAACTAGTGCATCTGCCTATTCGTCGCGCTCGCTAATCATCACTCTTTTATACATTGCTTTTTCACTCTCCCTGCATACGTTCCTCGGTTGTTTTTCTTCATTCTCTTTTTTCTTTACGAACATCTCTCTCTCTCTCTCTCTCTCTCTCTCTCTCTCTCTCTCTCTCTCTCTCTCTGTATATTCTTTTTTATTTGCTCGTTTTCTTTTCTTTCTTTTTTTAATTAATCTTTCAACGTTCTTTCTCGTTTGCTTTTATTCCACACATTTTTCCGAGCATAGCTGTCCCTGAATGTATGTACGCTTATAATATTTTCACAATATAATTTTTTAAATAGTTTGGTCGAAGGTAACTCCGAATAACGTATCTCTGAATAAGCAATATTTGATTAACAACCCCCCAAAAAATGATGCTGTTTGTACTAAGATTTCAATGTTTACTTCAATTAATATTCAAATGATTATGTGGATAAAAATCAAACGTATTTCTAAAATTTAATGATATATTTAGAATATTACGTCATTTATATACTATATATTATATATAAACTACGTAATAATATAATAGATAGATAGATAGATAGATAGATAGATAGATAGATAGATAGATAGAAAGTAGGTACATATGGTGATTTTCTAAGCGTAGCTTAGATCTAGCACAAGGCTGACATTATGGAGCACCCAGTGAAGATTGAACACACTATTCAGTCATAATAAGTAGGTAAATATATATGAACAGACTGGTTGCACATGATAGATAGATAGATAGATAGATAGATAGATAGATAGATAGATAGATAGATCTTGCCTTAACTTATCGCAATTAGAAATCTGCATTGGGTTAGAGAAAGATGCCTTACAAAAGCTCCGCAAAGTATTAAGAAACATAAAAATTTCTTTAGAAACAAAAAGTATATAACAGCAGTACAGTACAAAAATTTAAATATCTAGCAAAGTGTTTAAACGGAGGCCGGGAAGCGCAACGCTAAAATTCAAAGACGTTTTAGGATAGTAAAAGGTGCTTTACATATGCTAAGCAAGGTATTAAGAAACATGAAAATTTCGTTAGAAAGAAAGAAAAGAGTATTTGTTATATAATATCAGACCTCCTATATGCCAGTGAATTCTGAACAATCTCATCACAAGTAAAGAAAAATCTTGAGACAAGGATGTAGTTTCAACAGAAGGATGTTGAGAATACTATGTAAGCAACGACGATCATTTAGATAAAATGGAAACAAAAAGGACTATTATACTTAGCATCAGAAAGGGAACCTCGAAATTTTTAGGGAAACAGGAAAACAATGCATAACTTACCTAACGAGTTTGTGTAAATGGCTCACAGAAGTAGAATTAAAAGAGAGAAAGACATAAATCAGTTTTTCGTTTTTCATTTGCTTTCTTTTTTTAACTATATTCCATGCTATACAATACTCAAGATTTACTCAATGTAAAGACTTACTGACGGTAGCTGTTTTGTGAGTGGTAAGAGTAACGAATATTTAAATGTTAGAAGATAACGGTTAACCATAGACTTGAAGATGTTAAGATTATAGGGGATGTTAACGAATCCTCGAGAGATTCTGTTCCACAAAGCGACAGTTCTTGGGAAGAACTATGGGTAAAATATGACACTACCATGATCTATTTGTTTTAAATGCCATACTTTCACGGCTTCTGCTCCAACGAACTTAGCTCACTGATACCTCCTATAAATGAATTTCCTCGAGCCACAAGATTAGCAACTAGGTCCCACCCTTTTACTGTGAAACCACTAAATTGTAAACGCAAATTCTACTCCATCAGCTTCTTTTCTCGCACTTCCCACCTGTGGAATTCCCTTCCATTTACTTGCTTTCCCGACAGCTATAATCTCCAAGAATTTAAATGTAAAGTCAATAGTCATCTCCTATCTCACTAACCTGCATCCTCTCTCTCATGCACCTTTCTCCGTCCACTTCATTCTCATCAGTATTCTCATCCTTCTCATACCCGCTTCCTGAAACCCCCTATAACCAGTCATTCGTTCTCATAACTTTCCTCTTATGTAACACAGTGCAAAAGTGGCAATAAAATACCTTGCTTGGGGCGATATGATTATGAAAAAAACAGTGTCGCTTCAGGACTTAAGTTATCATATGTCTCGACTTATCGGGGAGCCGAGTTCAAATTCCAGCTGAATTCATTGGATTCACTTACGCGCAAATATCCTTGGGAAAAGTATTAATCCGTCTCTTCCTTCCAGTTATGGGTTAAATAACAGGATAGATTGGGTTCTATAGCCTTGGCAGGCAACCAGTCTACCGCAGAAAGCAATGGCAACCTACTGTGGGATAATCTTCTGCCCAGTCAGTCATGTCTCTTTCGAGACATGATCGCCCAAGCGTGTATCACGTATGGCACTTAACTGACTGACCCGCAACAGACTAAGATGAAATTTGAACTGAAATCGCCGATTAACATTTTGGCGCCGATAACGGTTACGTTATCCGCCCTTTCGATGATCAAACAGAGGATACGAAACGTTTATATGCGCCATTTATTTCAGAAGCGGGGTTAGCTTGAAAAAGTTTACGTCGCTTTGCCACCCTGTCATCAACGAGCTTAGTATGGGACAGCAAATGAGAATAGAAATCACTATTTAGTCATGATAGATCTAGCGAGACAAGCTTGCTAAACATTACACCAAGTTGGGATGATCAACGTAGCTTAGAGGTCACACAAGACCAAAACTTTGAAGCAGCCAGTGATATTCGAACTCACTACTCAGTCGTAAATTATCAAGCAAGACAAGCTTGCTAAACCCTACATCATACTGAGGTGCCGAAAATGATTTTCTAAGAGTAGCTTAGAGGTCGCACAGCGCCGAAAGTTTGGAGTACCCAGTGAGGATCGAACTCACTACTCAGTCGTAAATTGTCTAGCAAGACAAGCTTGCTAACCCCTACATCACGTTGAGGTGCCGAAAATTATTTTCAAAGAAAATCCTGGAGGTTGCAAAAACGCCAAATATTTTCAGTACTCAGTGAGAATCGATCTCACTACTCAGTCTAAATTAGCTAGCAAAACAAGCTTGCTAATTCTTTACATCACGTCGAGGTGTGCTCAATTGGTAACCAGGGATGCTGTCTTTTTTTAAGAAGTTACTCTAACACTTCAAAACATGCCACAGTTCTGCTGACCAGAGATCAATTCACCAACCATACAGGAGTGACGTTGGCACATGATAGTCTTCCATTTTCGGAACACGAGCTGCTTCTCGTAGAACTGTCATTTGCAACATAGCTTCAAAGCATAGGACAACTCAGGTACTTATGAATTTCAAATAAAGGAGCCGAAATGATTATACCAGTAACTAATTTTATGAATTATTCCCAAAATTTACTCCCATCTCTTAGTTTAAGATATTCAAATAAACACCTTAAGTGTTTATT
Source organism: Ascarosepion bandense (assembly GCA_037127315.1). NCBI lineage: Eukaryota > Metazoa > Mollusca > Cephalopoda > Sepiida > Sepiidae > Ascarosepion > Ascarosepion bandense. The sequence continues at coordinate 1,635,057 of JBBBDQ010000902.1, forward strand.
TGAATATCTAATAAAACTGGATCCTGGGCATGACGATAAACTGCATCCGGAAGCAAAGACTCTGATTGGGAGGTTGTGAGGAGCAAGGAACCACCTCTTGATTGCTGTTGTTCCCAGGTCCACCCTGGCCCAGAGTGGCAGTACCTGTTAGGGTCCCAGCTATGGGCAAATAGTTAAACTCCGCCAAACTGGAGTCAAAACACTATGAAAGTAGAAATATATACCTAAAAATAGACTTTTATAGAAAAATATACACTTTTCAAGAAAAACTATTACCAATAATTCATTTTTTAAGAAAAAATTATTGCCATAACACATTTTTGAAGGAAAAAATTATTCTCGGCAAAACATTTTTGAATACAAAACTAGAAGACATTTTCTGTTTTCTATAAAAACAAAAACTTTTCATTAAAATATGACTAAATCAACCTTCTCACTATAACTGAACATTAAAAAAAAAGCAATAACTTAAAACCCGACATTTTTGGCATTAAATAACCCACAGAGGTTAAACAAAACTCAAAATCAAAATCAAACTCAAACTAATAAAACTGGTGGTGGAATAACTATGTTCCGAGCGAATTTGTTCGAATAAAATAAACATGAATATTCGTTCTATCCCTTCTATTTGAAACTCAGAAGAGTGTAGGTGTTAGATTTTACTACATATCACGTTTTGTCAGGCAACTTAATGCCGAATGATATATGTGGCACTCAGTGAGAACCAAACTCACTATTCGGTTCAAATAGGCAGCTTGGTCGGACAGATGACGATGGAAAGCGAATGATATTTCTGTCACGTCGGATATATCTTTCCTTTGAAATAACTTCAAAAACGAAGAACTTTCTGCTTTTACTATTCTGCTTCAAGGATGTCACAAAGTGAACCACTACGGCGCGTCATCCGTAAATAGAATAACTGACCAACTGCACTCGAGGCTTCGTTTTGGGCTACGAGTCGCTTCAGATTGAACAGATTGTCATTTATAAATTTGGAAATGCCTGAATTGTCAATGGCATTGATCACTTCAGTTATCTAGTTCACTGAAAACAGAACATGTCCGCGTTTCCCACAGCTTAACATTGGTAAAGGATATGAAGAATCTTTGCTATCCCTAAACTAAGCTACGCCTTATATATATGCGCAAATGTCATTAAAAATGACAAAGTATTACTATTAAGTTTTTTATGTTATTTTTCATGTGATCTTATGATTTTTTTTCTTTTCAGAACAGAAATTATATAAAAATTGACAAAATGTTTTGTTTTTCCGAGCGCTTTCGGCTATACTTTCAGCTATTATCGAGAATGTATTTTTATTTTCCTAAAAAAAAAACGCTCCAGGGAATAAGAACGTGGAAAGGAAATAATTCTAAATGACAGTACAATTTCTGTCTGTTGTCTAACCTTGGATCTGCGAGTGGTGTAATGTATAGCGGCTCGGAAAAAATCTTGGAGTCGAGTTCGAATTCCAGCTGAGTTGCTTACATTCATTCGGACGCAATATCCTTGGGAAAGCATGAGTTCATCTCCTCTCCCCGTTATAGATTAAATGGGAGGACATATATCTAGAAAATCATTCTTATTCTCAAAATTTTGGAAATGCAATATTTACTCGCAGCAACAAAACAAATTGTTCTGACAATCCAAAATATGCTCAGGGTTGATAAACTGTAAAAATAGATAAATTAATCAAAATATCAGATGTAGACCGACCTCTGCAACTACAAGCAACTTTTAATCTGACCAAAATGTGTATTCACATTTTATAGTAATAAATATACATAGTAAAAGACACGCTAGGTGTATAAGTAGTACACAGATGTGTTTTTTTGAGTTGTTACTGCCGAATCTATTAACATGAGCCACTTGATTTATGGTAACTGTAACGGTAATATTGTCCGTTCAGCATACATTGGGCTAGTTATAATATACAAAATCTTTCTATTAAAACAATATTTCAAGAAAATAGGTTTTCCAAATTCATTAACTCTTATCGCGCATATAGATGGAGGTTTCATTCCTCACATTTTGTTTTGGACAGTGTGGAACGTCACCATCTTGATTATGTCATTACGAGTGTACTCCTGCCATAAAAAAATGACAGTAAAGTATCTGAGAGGATTATTACCTATTTCCTCATAGGTAATCCCCCCTGAGTATATATATATATATATATATATATATATATATATATATATATATATATATAAGGCCACCATTATTTTTAGTCTTTTTTGCATGTGGATAATGCGATGATATTTATGTTGTCAACGCGTATGTTCCGGATACGGTTTGATAAGTTTCCGTGTGTATTTAAATGAGATTGCATTGGGCTCTGTTGAGACAGATGTAGCGTCAGTCTTCGAGTTAGTTTCGTTGTGGTATGGCCGATAAAATTATTTCCAAAATTAGGATCAAGAACGCAGTTCTTCAAAGGACATGTGAATTTGTAAACAATGTTGATTCGTTGTAGTTTGGATCTCGTGGGTGATTTGTTTTTTATGATGAGGTTAGCCGTTTTAAATTTAGTGTAATAAATGATCAATTTAATTTCTTTTTGTTTAAGTCGACGGAAGTTGCGTATTTTCGAATGATGTTTCGGTGTGAATATTTGTCCTGTTTATAATTGCTATGTATTTGGTTTTTGTAGAAGATATTAATGTTATTATTATTATTAGCTAACAATATGCTTACCATGTTCGATACATAACACATACCGCTACTCCACATAATACATAACACACATTAAATTCACTTGCAGGTAAAGTAACATTCATCCTCGAAAATGGCTAAAAGTATAGCCAAAAACGCTCGGATAAACAAAACATTTGGACACTTTTTATATAATTTATATCCTCAAAAGAAAAACATCATAAGATCACATGAAAAATTACATAAAAATTTAACCATCACACCTCGTCTGTTATTTTTAATAAAACCTGCAAAAAACTTATATATATAGTCATCAGCAAAACAGATCTATTTCGCTGTATCACAGCTAATCAGTACAGTTAGACACCGATTGCTTTTAACACTGGATTGAAACCTGACCGAATTGGCGTCAGTTGGCGATTCTACCTCTGAGCTATGGGCGCTCGGTAAAAGGATGCAGACTTTTTAGTGCATATATTATCATAATACACGCCCAATAGTTGAGAGTGTTCTAATTAATTGCTGAATGAACGATGCGTTTTTGCTAGAGTAGCTACTGTTTTTCAAAGTTTACCATTCTTCCAGAGTGCTCAATCAGGGTGTGAGAGCGTAAATAGTCTATATATAAGGCCAACAGATTTCATTAGTTCGAAACCATAAATCTGCTGAAGCAGTATTTCATAACCCGATCATATTGCTTATACGACAATTCTCTGAAATTCTAGGGGTCAGGCAATAGGATTTGAAATTGTTAAAAATGGGTTTGTGCTGAGAGGGTTAAATAAACAACGTAGCTAAAAGTAGCAGAGTGAGACTTTGTATGGTGTTAATCCATTTATCCTTTGTATGGTGTTAATCCATTTATCCTTTGTATGGTGTTAATCCATTTATCCTTTAACCGAGAATTCAAAAGAAGTCTTTGAAGTCATTGAAAAAGATGACTAAGGAAAACCAAACTTGTCACTGTTGATTGATTAGTGTAAAATCTTTTAAGTGGTACTATGGCGAATGAGAAGGAACATGCATGATGAAAAACACTCACTCAATGTATTTGCAACGAAAACATGGAAAAAAGCATTTTGATATTTGTTTTCATTTAGTTTTCAATCCTATATATACTTGTGACTTCTCTTGGCAATCACATGATTGCAAGTTGCCATAGTACACCAGAAATTTCCTCAGTATTTTTAAAGTTTCTCCATCTTGTAGTTTTTTAACAGAGTGATGAAAAATTTACATCCTGAACCACTTTTCCTAATCTAACCAAATGACTAAACATCAGAATATCAACAACCTTTGTATTACAGACTTTGGCATTCCTCAGACCTCTATTCAGAAATCTTCCCAGAATACCAAACAACGTTGTTAGCCTTATTTTACAAGTCACATCAGATATCACTATCGCATTGCTAAAAGTATCCAATCAGCAGGTCAATCATGGATATAAACACTATATGTGACACTCGTATATAATTAGTGACTCCCCAAGACAAGCTTTTTTTTATTATTTCACCCAAGCAAGGCCATAAAGCTACTTAGACGCAAAGTGTTACTGCATTTTAAAGAATATGAGAAAAAAACTATTAAGGAGAGAGAACAATAAAAACCAAGAATTAAGAATACAGTAGATAAGGACTGACATTGCATTTAAATTTTTTAAGATCAAAATTGAAAATATTGAAGATCAAAATTGAATGAGAAGCAAGAAGTCGAAAAAGAGTTCCACATGTGCAAACAGGAAGTGCGAGAAAAGAAACTGTTAGCATAAATCTTAGGGTTGCATCTCTAGTTATTTCAACTGTAAAATAATGAAAACTTGCCGCTAATCTCGTCAGTCAGTTAGTTAGTTAAGTGCCATACGTGATACTGACTGGGCAGAAGATTATCCAACAGTAGGTTACCATTTTATGTGGTATACTGGTTGACAGCCAAGGCTATAGAACCCAATCTGATCTGTTATTTAACCCATAACTGGAGGGAAGAGACGGATTAATACCTTTCCTAGGGGTATTTGCACGAAAGTGAATGCAAGGAATTCAACTGGAATTCGAACTCGGCTCCCTGTTTTCTCGTTCGGAGCCGATATCGACTGAACCACAACGCACATTATAGTACGCTAACCTGTACTGCGTTTAAATTTACAAAGTTTAGGTACCATAGATTTAAGTTAACCATAAAAATTATCATGAAAGTATTTGTAGAAAAGGCACAAGGGAGTTGTGGGTAGAAAGTGCCTTAAGGTGAGATGCCAGGTCAGCACCAATAACATTGCAGATTCTTCGTTGGTTTTTATCAAATATATAGTAGGAGCACCACGTCAAATGTGGCTAAATGAGACATGACTTGCCGTTTAGAAAATAGAGGACTGACGACATCATCGTTTGAATAACTGGTTTGTTGGGGGTTAACTATAAACGAGAAAAATCTGAGTTAAGTCGAAGAGAACAGCGACTAACATGCAGGAGTCGAAAGAAAGAGAAAAATGAATAAACCTGCCACCTCTCTCGGCAGCGCCGTGAAATTCCCAGTTTTGACCTCTTTATCCATGTTTCCAGGTTCAATTGCTCTTCCCGGTTTATTGTTAAGTGTTCAGCTTCCGTCGAGTTAGCCGGTTTTTACAATGTTCTTACTGTAAATGGTTTGATGAGATTCCTTTACTAAAAAATGCTGACGAATGAAAACAGTTAATAATAAGTTCACGTGTGTTTTGAAAAACGTTTCACCGTTTCGAGTCATGATTCGATTAAATTATTAGGGAGATGACATTTTTCAGTAACAGTTTTGCTGAATCAAGTTAATTTACAAGTCAAACATTAGTGTGAATTAATGTTGATCCCAAATCAGGCCTCTACACGGAATTTGAAAAATGTTTTTAAAGTTACCATTTTTGGGTTGTTTTGGGTTTTTTTTATGTTTCTCCAAATGATGATTGTCCTTATACGGTTGCTGTTAAAGCAAGCTATTATAACTCTGACTTCAATTTCTTCAATGTTCATGGCCGCTTTATAGGCTAGTGGACTGTTCAATCCTCACTGAGTGTCCCAAACTTTCGGCTTTATGTTACATCTAAGCTATCCTTAGAAAAGCACTATAGGTTATTGGACTGAGTAGAATGCCATTTCTACCAATGGTAGAATCTTTCCAAGCAGAGGCTGAGATGACGACCCAGTTAATATCTGGATGAAAAAGCTGTGCTCCTGACTACAGATATCATTAATATTCAGTTCAATCGCAGTTAAGACAAGTTCAGGCATATGATTTATGGTGCTAGGTGTGCTAACATTGAAGCTCGAAATCAACGTAGATTTTTTGCATACAGGTTTTGCTCGTTGACCAAATTCGTATATATATATATATATATATATATATATGTAAAAATGAAGACAGACACGTTATTCCATGGTTAAGCGGAAGTTTGGCCTATTTCAGGCGAACCATTATCAGCTTCCGTTTTTATTGTACAGAAGATTTTACACGAATATATATTGTACAGAGATTTTACACAAATATATATATATATATATATATGTGTGTGTGTGTGTGTGTGTGTGTGTGAATTCAATTCATATATATATATATATATATTATGCTCTGATTACGATTGAGCTCTCTAGAGAAGAAAATTTTAAAAACAGTTTCCACTCCTGCGATATATGCATTACTATTCAGGAATGAACTGAATTCTTTCGGTGACTGGCGTGTGTGATCACTGCTTATATACAACACGTTAAAATTTCCCTTTCTCTGATCCAATGCGCCTATGGCTTAGGGGGTAGCAACTCCAACTGACACCAAATCGGTCGAGTTTCGATCCCAGCCGAGACGCAAGTAGATGTGTCTAGCCACACTGATGAACTGTGATACAGCGAAACAGGTTTATATGTGCATGACTAATATATATATATATATATATATATATATATATATATATATATATATATATATGAATTTGGATTAGAAAGTTAGGATCAGGATCAAATATGAAACATTTATAAATTAACATGTTTCACATTTATATTTAAGTTTCATCATAAAACCAAATATGGAGTATAACAAAAATTATGTCATTTTTTAATTTTTGTGTCTGTTTTTTATTGGTTAAGCAGACCTCATGTGTATTTATTTTAGCAAGCATCATCTCGACGCTAGTAGATGAACATACAGTTTACATGTCCTAAAAGTAACCACCACCGACAACAAAGCCTCTTCAAAAACAAAAAACACAAAATTCACAATCCTACCTTCCAACACTCTATCAACACAACTTGAGAACAAACTAGTAATCCGAACGTTAAAATTGCTGCCACCACTTCCAGGGCAACTAACTTCCAGCTAGTTTGTGCATATTTTTTATAAAAGAACAATTCCGCTTTGATTCACTAAATTGTTTCAAGACTTTTTCAATATCATAAAAATTTCTGGAACAGCTGACTAAACAATGAGTGTGACATGAAGCAAAACGCGTGATGCTAACAGGTTTGGCAACTTCGCATGGTTGCAGCATGATTGATTGTTGTGTTGCGTTTGCACGCAGTAGAATCATTGGTTGTCTTTCTTGTTCAGAAAAAAAGTGTGCCATTTAAATGAAACAGTTTCTCGCCTTTTCTCAAAGTTCCAGCAAATCATAATAAAGAATTTCTTTTGAATAACACAGAGAGAGAAAAAAAAAACACAAACACACACACACACACACACAAACACACACACACACAAATAAACTCATTTTAGGCTAAGATGCTACACATCGTCATGAATCAAGCCACGCTTTTATTTGTTTTGAGATCACATAATAAATTAATTTTTAATTCCGCCATTTTATTTTTAAATGGCCTTTTCAAGAGACGATCATTCGTTTGAATTTTGACCGAAGTTCATTTTTCTAATTTTATATCGCATCTATCTTCCAGACTATGGGCATCTTGATGTGGTGTAATGGTTAGCAAGCTCGTCTCGCTGGAACCTATCACAGCTGAGTAGTGATTTCGATCCTCACTAAGCAGCGTGCTACGAAAGGGGTTCGTTAATCAGTCAGCTTCCATGAGTCAAACCGAGCAGTTGCCTAAAGCTGCTTCCTTCAGCACATGGTGAACCTTACAAATCCATGGTGCCGTTTTTCTCTGAAAATATCTTTACCAGATGGAGATCACAGTCTTCATATTGGCTAAAATAAAAACAGAACTCATCGTTCCCATTTATGGAATATGTCCTCTCTAGTGATACAGCAGATAAATACAGCCTCGGATAAATTTGAAATCCTAACCATGAAGAATAAGAATCTCCGATAGAACCAATTCTTGTTGGAAATTATTACTCGCAACAATCTCTTTTTTCGTCTCCTTTTGACTAATCGTGCTGTATAGATTTATGTTATTGTGACTTTGCATGGAGTACGTATAAATATGTAAATATAATTTGTGTACCGTTTAAAGCCACACTCTCCGAAAACAAACAGTATTTGTCATTTTTTCTTGTAGCCATTTGGTTCCGCCCGTGAAATAAGACATTATATAATGTTTATAAACCTTCTTTCCATAACACGCACCCATTAACTGGTGATAGTCCCGACGTGAAATTATGTTATTTACTCCCATTAACTTGTTGTACATATTGGTGAATGGTGCATTATGGGTATTAATGTCTATTGTATTATCCGGGCGGTTATTGGTGGGCTGAGACAGTTATGTTCTAAATTATTCTAGAAGCTATTGAGTAGACATAGTTCTCAATCCGAATGCGATTATTTATAGCTATTTTATTATGTTGTTTGTTAACTTTTTACTCATTATTACTGATTTCTTAATTAATTTTATGTTGATTATAATTACATTTACTTGTGTAAATGTAATAATAATCAACATAAAACGTGTGTTCATTCGTAGTTTGTTCATTTGTTCGTTATATAATTAATTTGTTTATTTATTTTGATTTTTTATTTATTTACTATTTTTCGGAGTTTCGTTATCATATTTCTTTATTTTAAAATATTTGCTTTGTCTAAATTATGTTACATTATTTGAGTTGCATAATAATTATAATTTTCAGGGTGGTATTTTATATTATAATTATTTATAGTTTTCCATTTTTAAGAAACTTCGTAAAAATTTGTTTTCGTGTCTTCAATAGTCTATGAGCCCCAGGAGAACAACTGAGTGGTGATAAGCCCTGTGCCTTCCGTCTTGTTTTTGTGCAAACTTATCTTGTTTGCAGAACCTTGTTCTAATAAGCAAAGGTCAAAGGCGAGTGTCATCATTTACGTTATTAACATTGAAAGGACTCTTGTCCACATCTTTATTGCCATGTTTACGACGTTTCGGTCGTTGTACGCTCGGACTTCTCCAAGTGCTTGGAATTTTGAACCAAACCCCTTATTTTGATCACTGCGGTATATTATTCTCATTCCATATGCAATGCAACTTCCGGATGCCTGATAGTTATTTTCCTTTATATACATGGCTACAGTAGTAGTGAACAGATAAATTAGAGAAATGACTTAAAAGTAGATAACTGCATGACGTCTGGAATTGGCTTCGCAGATGGAATGAGAATAATATACCCTAGTGATCGAAATAAAGGGTTCGGTTTAAAATTTCTAGCACCTGAAGAAGGCCGGAGCGTATAACGACCGAAACGACGTAAACATGACAATAAAGATGAAGAAAACAGCCCGAACAATGTAAATAATGTTTATCCTTTCTAGTTGTCGTGGGAAACCATTCCACAATTTTATCCCACGTATATTCATGCCTTGCACAACAATATGACGAACCCTAACGGCGTGAAGAGATTAAGCCTAAAAACACTAACTTCTGGCCCAGTAAAGAGCGACATGCGCTACAGGTGTCATCGGACCGTCATCTTGCGACTGTTAGCATTAACGGCGTAGAAGGGACAAATTTCCTCAGAATTTATCCCTCCCCCGGAATGGAAGGACATGAGCGACAAATGTCACCGAACCGCTACCTTGCGACTGTTCGCAACAAACAAAAAATAACTCTTGGGACGTAGAATGTCAGAATCATGAATAACTGTAGACAGCTGGAAAACATGAAGCAAGAGATGGCTATATTAAATATAAACATTTTAGGCATATGTGAAATGAGATGGCTAAAAAATGGAGACTTCATCAGTGACGACCACAGAATTATCTCCGCAAAAAGTGATAATAATGAAAATAGTCTACATTATACTCGATAAAAACACAAGGAAATGCGTTATAGGATAGTGTCAGATATCTAAGATAATTCTAGTAGTTAAACTGAAAAGGAAGCCTTTCAATATATCGGTAATAATTGTGTGCACCGACAACACAGAGTACAGAAGAAGAAATCGAGTCCTTCTATTCTATGCTTGTTTATACCAAGGCACAAGGCAAACCACAAGACATCATGGTAGAGCTCAACGTCAAAGTCGTTCAAGAGAAAGACGGTGAATCAGTCAAAAATTTCGGGCTAGGATACCGCAATGGCAGTGGTGAGAAATGGGTCCAATGGTGTGCAACAAATAAACAGATAATGACCAAAACCTGGTTCCAAGAGCACCCAAGGTTATTATGGACATGGAGGAATCCAAGAGGAGAAATTAAGTACCAAATTGAAAGGGGCGTAAGACAAGGATGTGTTTTCTCTCCGGATCTATTCAACTTATATAGCGAAACAATTCTGAGAGAAATAAAACCTTTACCATGATCCGTCATAGGCGGCCACAATCTCAACAATGTAAGATACGTGAATGACACAGTGCTGATAGCAGACACGGAAAGGAGAATACAGGACTTCCTACAAAAGGTAGCAATAGAAAGCGAGAAGAAAGGACTGAGCATAAACTTCAAGAAAACTGAATGTATGGTCATCAGCAAAAAGAAGACCCCAACATGCCAACTACAGGTGGGAGAAACTAAAATAAAACAAGTAAAGAAATTTAAATTCCTGGGAAGCGTGCTGACAGAGGATGGAAAGTGTGATGTTGAGATCCAAAGACGCATTGGTATGGCCAAGGACGCATTTCTAATTTTAACCAGAATACTGAAAGACAGGAAAATGTCATTGGAAACAAAGAAGAAAGTGTTGGATTGCTATGTGACAGCTGTTCCTCTGTATGGCAGTGAATGTTGAACGATACCCTCAAGGATGAAGGAGAGGCTTGAGGCAGCAGAAATGTGGTTCTACAGAAGGATGCTGAGGATACCGTGGACTGAGTACGTGACAAGATGTTGGAGAGGATGGAAACGAGGAGAAAACTCATACTTAATATAAGGAAGAAACAGATGAGGTTTCTGGGGCATGTAATGAGGAAGGAGGACTTGGAGAATTTAATACTCCCAGGGCGGATAGATGGAAAGAAAGACAGAGGAAAGCAGCGCGAGATCTACTTGATAGACCTGAGTAAATGGATGGAAGGGCGAGGTTCGGGATAGATACCAAGAGTAAGAATGTTGAGAGCGACAAGAGACAGAGCCAAGAGGAAGTCCATGATCGCCTATGTCCTGAAGGGGCACGGCAAATGAAGAATAAGAATCCCTTTTCTGACGTTGCGATGAAATTTATCAAGGAAGACACCATAAACTCTTTCAACCCAAGTACTTTCGAACTTTTCTTAGTTCATCTTCAGGGTTAAGATACAAAGACAAAGTACTGTTCGTCTTTGTAATCTATGGTAACAGAGCTAAGATACGTAGAGTGAGGTTTCTTGGTACAGATTGATCTTGAACTCTGTCACGCATATACACAAAGTTATAACGTTTATGCGCACTTTCGTTGTTTATAGAAGTGCTTGGAAGAAAGGTGTGTAGAGTGTGGTCGTTTCACCACACTACAGAGGTTCGATCAGTAGTGGCTATAATTGCAGCAGTTTTTGCTTAAGGCAAGAATTCTCCAGATCCGACAACTCTTGTTTCTGCAGTCCTAGCCTCTTGGGACGTTTCCCTTTTCAAAAACTAAATCCCACTTGAAAGGAAAAATATTTCAAGACGTTGAAGCACCCCGAGAGAATGCAACGAGACAGCTGCTCACTATCCCAAAAAAGGAGTTCCAGGAATACTTCCATGAATGAAAACAACGCTAGATAAAGTGTATGGTTTCAAAAGCAGACTAATTCGAAGGAGGTTAAATTCAGAATTGATATTTGCTGTAGTTTTTATTTTATAGTACCTTTTGTTTTATTAAACCACGTATACACAATCTAGATTTTACAACTATTTTTGTGCATTGCGTGCATGTTATGCTCTTGCGGATTATAAGATTTCCGCTTGCATCTGTGTGCATGATTCTATGTGTGGGAAGAGTTGACAAAGAACGAATATCTATGCGGACACACTTGCATCCAGCTCACGTTGCCGTCTAATGGCTTTTGAGAGAATGTGTCTTCTCTTCTATCTCTCGTTGCACGCATGTGCTCAAGCAGGGACAGTAGACCGTCAATAGCAGCTTGAATTTATTATTCGGAACAATACCAGAGCTTCCAGTGAGAATCGAACTCATTCAAAATTACCCTCGTAAATATTGTGATAATCATCGATTTACTTCATGCTTTAACCTTTGTATAAACTGCGGTACATAAATAAATAGTTTACATTTTTTTAATAAGGACGAACTTTTTAAAAACCCTTGTATGTTTTAAAATCTACACATATGGTATATTTCGATTATTCGAGCTTTTTTTTTTTTTTTTTTTGAGTGCCAATGATTGGATTTTTGTCGATATTTTGTTTTATTCGGAAACTGTTGGACGTCTATTTTATGGTTTGTTTCAAGAGATACGTCATCTTCCTCATTAAGCTTAAACCAGTTTTTCACCGTTTGGCAAAATGCGATTTCTTTTCGTTCCATTTCTCTTAATTTACGAATAACTTCAGTAGCTTTAAGGCCCACTTTAAGAAAATAAATGAATTGCCCAAACCTTAATTCACCATTATAACATCTCTAAAAAAAGAAAAAATAACATGTGAAATAATCATGGATGATTACGTGATATTTATAATAATAATGATGATAATAATACTGGCGTCAGAGATAGTTTTTAGATAAAATAAACTGTGAAGGTTCTATAAAAAAAGAAAGTAAGATACTTATCTCTAATACATAGGTAGAAAAATTTGGCGAGTTTCGTAGGATTTGTGAGTGTTGTGACGAAACACACCAACTGATTCTACTTATCCTGATGACGACTTATGAAAGTCGAAAGTTTGAACCATATTTCGTGTACTTTACATCTGTAATGAACTTTGGATAACTTCAGACAGGATTTGGACAAGTTGATCATTAAAATTAATCGGCACAATGTGTCTCTTGTTTTCATAATATTTGCTTCTAAGAACATTGAATGCCTAAATACACTGAATATATATATATATATATATATATATATATATATATATATATATCGCTTTCGAGACATGACTGACTGGGCAGATGATTATCCCGCAGTAGGTTGCCATTGTTTCTGCGGTAGACTGGTTGCTGACCAAGGCTATAGAACCCAATCTGTCCTGATATTTAACCCATAACTGGAACGAAGAGACGGATTAATACCATTCCCAAGGGTATTTGCGCGTAAGTGAATGCAATGAATTCAGCTGGAATTCGAACTCGGCTCCTCGATTAGTTATTCCGAGCCGATATCCAATGCACAGAAAGAAAAGTACAATATTGATACATAATTTTTAATAATCCAATCTAAGCTTTCGGCTTACATAAGCCATTTTCAAAGATGTCAAATTACATTATATATTATTATATATATATATATTAAGCTTATTAGAGAATATGAAAAAAAATTACATAAAAAAATAGACAAAACTTATTTATATTATTTAATGAAACATGCATTAATGAAAAAATGCTGCCTAAATACACACACAATATATATATATATATATATATATACACGAAAAAAATCGCAAGATCGCCAAGACCTACCGCGGTTTCGCACAACGGCTCAACAACGAGCCGTTGTGCGAAACCGCGGTATGATAACGAAACTCCGAAAAATAGTAAATAAATAAAAAATCAAAATAAATAAACAAATTAATTATATAACGAACAAATGAACAAACTACGAATGAACACACGTTTTATGTTGATTATTATTACATTTACACAAGTAAATGTAATTATAATCAACATAAAATTAATTAAGAAATCAGTAATAATGAGTAAAAAGTTAACAAACAACATAATAAAATAGCTATAAATAATCGCATTCGGATTGAGAACTATGTCTACTCAATAGCTTCTAGAATAATTTAGAACATAACTGTCTCAGCCCACCAATAACCGCCCGGATAATACAATAGACATTAATACCCATAATGCACCATTCACCAATATGTACAACAAGTTAATGGGAGTAAATAACATAATTTCACGTCGGGACTATCACCAGTTAATGGGTGCGTGTTATGGAAGGAAGGTTTATAGACATTATATAATGTCTTATTTCACGGGCGGAACCAAATGGCTGAAAGGAAAAATGACAAATACTGTTTGTTTTCGGAGAGTGTGGCGTTAAACGGTACACAAATTATATATACATATTTATACGTACTCCATGCAAAGTCACAATAACATAAATCTATACAGCACGATTAGTCAAAAGGAGACGAAAAAAGAGATTGTTGCGATTTTGGCGATCTTGCGATTTTTTTCGTGTGCTTTTGCTCTGCGTAACTGCCTTTTTGTTAACACTTTTTGGTTAGTTTAGTATCGAGCACTTTTCTTTCCTGGTGGTTCGTTCCGTTCGAGGGTTTTTTTTCTTTACTGTGAAGAACCGTATGCATTGTCGGTCCTACGCAGTTTTCTTTTTTTCCCCTCTTTGTCCAAAGCTCTATAGCCGAGGACGGTAACGGAGTTAGATTCTGTTGTTTATTCATAGTCTTTAAAAGATTCTTGTGTAATATTTTAAGATTAGGATACGGACAGAGTCGGTTTTATTATTATTATTATTATATATATATATATATATATATATATATATATATATATATATATATACTGATATATATATATATATATATATATAATGAACTCTCCAGTATTTCGACGTATGAGGATCCGACAACGTCATTCAGCTTTTAAATTTGTGTTGTATGTGACTCCTGCTAATGACTTACATACAAATCCACATACTGTGCAACAGCAAGGATCACAGAACATAATAACAGGAATATTTTCTGACGCTTTTCGCCGTTGCCTTTCGTCAGTCTTAACCGACTAATTTAAAAATTTCTGATACCACTCTCGCACAAATATCTCCAGCTGTTTCTTTCCAGAGCAACTCGCTCGAAGTTAGTATG